>BRDA01006115.1:108254-145090 GCA_036984385.1 Crenuchus spilurus | reverse complement strand
TTCTGGAAAGGAGCTGGAGGATGGTTTATATCTGAAAACAGACCAGAGAGAATTCTATGTTTATTCATGCACGCACACACACACACACACACACACACAGCTAGCATCCCTGTCAAATATGATACCTTCACATAAGAGGACACCTCCATCTGTAGATCTCCATGGCAACACTACCTGAAGGCCCCGTGACATGCATGGCAATTGTAATTCCATGCTGTTCTTAATATTTCCGATGTCTCTCTCTTTCTCTCTCTCCCTCTCTCGGTGAGAGGGATGGAGAAAGTGGTAGAGATGGAGACAGCATGGGTGTGTGTGTGTGTGTGTGTGTGTGTGTGAGAGAGAGAGAGATTTACTCTCTCTGCCCCACTAATGGACAGATGTGAGAATAATATGGTGTCGAGGAGCAGAGACCTTGTAACTATCGACCAGGTCACACACACCTTCCTGAAAACCATACAACTCTTCAGGTCAAAGGTCAGAGCAGAAGCTGATGGGAAATGTGATTTATACAGCACTGCGTCCTGCTAGTGCCCCATTACTGTAACTCACAGTGTGTGTGAAAATGGGTGTTAAGAGTGTGTGTGCATGCAAGAAACCTGAGAGTAAAAGTGAATAAAGATGATCTAATCTGGGCCTACTCTCCGTTTACAGCCAAGACCATCACCTACATCCTCTAACTATGAGAGCACCGGCTTCCCGCTTTAGGAGTGGGAACATTATTCAAATACAAGTCAAACTGCGCTAATACACCACCTCAGAAAAAGCTCAACACCAGGTACAGCTTGTCTAGTTTAACAGCTACACAATACACAATAAAAAAAAAGTGATCTCAGTCATAGCTCATTCAGTTTCTTTACTACTTTATAGTTGATGGTCATAAATGCCTTTCCACACCCTTCACACCATCTCTAATTTTGACCACCACATGCACTGTGGTGTAAAATTAATTTAAAGGTACAGTACCAGTCAAAAGTTCTCATTTAATGTTTTTTTACCTAGATTGTAAATTGATACTGAAGTCATCCAGACTATGAAGGAACACATAAGGAATCATGTAGTAAACTTAAAAGTGTTAAACAAACCAAAATGTTTTAGATTTTTCAAAAGTAGACACACAACTGATGTCTCAAACACATTAAGAGGGAAAGAAATGCAAGTCATTAACTCTTGACAAGACACAGCTGTTAACTGAAAGCCATTCCAGGTGACTACCTCATAAAGCTGACTGAGAAAATGTCAAGAAAGCTGTCATTTAAGCAAGAGGTGCCTACTTTGAAGAATCTAAAATATAAAATGTATTCTGGTTTATTTAACACTTTTTTGTTTACTAAATAATTACAGATGTATTTCTGCATAGTTTGGATGACTTTAGTATTAATCTCCAATGCAGACAATTTTTAAATAATGAAAAACCACTGAATGTCCAGAAGGTCCAAATTTTTGACTGGTACTGTACATAAAAATTCATTTGGAAGTAATGATTCAAAATGAGTCCGTTTTGGTTATATAATATCATATTAAAATGTATTATAATATTCAGTAAAGCATTAATTTAATATATGCTCAAAATACAATTCTTAGACAATTTTCAAACCTGAAAACTTACATTATCTGTAAAATTAGGTTAATTAAAAAAAAAGTTTAGTTACCTCCACTTGGGAATGTGATGAACTCAGAACCGTCTTGTTGAACGATGGGCTAATTTTTTTTACGGCATAAACACATTTATGTTTTCATAAGAATCATTCCAAAATAATCAAATTATATTCACATTTGAAATGTTACATTGAATTGTCATAAAGAACAGTAACTGAATCACTTTATTGATCATAATATGGCCTCACAGTTTAGAAAGCAGTGTTTGAGGGACAAGGTTAAGTGGAAGTGATAAACCACAATGACTTTAATACTGTCAGTCCAGTATTTCTGGATCTAAATTTATGGATGGTATCAGAACCATTCTTATTCCAGCTCACATCATTTTTTATTTTTGTTTCAGTCAAAAAAACATATCACACAGGAATTGAGACGTTTAATACATTTTACCACCTTCTGATGCTTCTGTCAGTCTCTGAGATATATTTACACATTTACAGTTGATGTTCCCTACTTCTCTACATAATGGCAATGGTCAAGTCTCAAGCCATGCCTCGAGCCCTTCAAGCTTCTAGTATGGCTCAGCTTGACCCGCCATCTTTTGACACATGAAAGACTAGCATCAAGACTCTTCTCTGTCCTATCACTGAGGTGGTGGAATAAACTCCCACTAGTTGTTCAAACAGCAGAGTCCCTCAGTCTTCAAATAGAGACTGAAGACTCATCTCTTTGTGGAACACTTAAGCAAGCCCTAGTTTAAAACACTTATTGTAATGCACTGTTATGCTCTTCTATTGTGAATCTTTCCTTTTTTATATGTATTAGTGATGGTTTTGTTCTAACAGTGACTGAACTGAAGAGTAGTTTGGACTCTAACCTGTCTGTACTAACTGAGATAATTATCTTAATGGAAACAAAGCACTTTTGTACATCACTCTGGATAAGAGTATCTGCAAATGATGTAAACGTCAATGTGTTCCAAGCAATATAGACCAAAAATTATAATTGGAAGTAATTTTTTTAAACGATTCATACAACTTCATACAGCCTGACTGAACTTTAATATAAAATGATACATTTGTCACTTTTTTATATGTTTTTCTACACTGGTCCTGAACTTGTAGACATAGTGGTGCTTGAAATGTTTTTGAACTGCTTGTTTACAGTTGTAGATGGAATTTAGAGCATGCCATTCATTGCTGAGTTTTCCTCCCACTCTTTTCTTCCATCTGGTAAATTTGGCCTTGATTCTTATTCATCTCTGCTGTGCAGGTCTTCTAAAGACAGACTCAGGAATGTGGAGAGAGCAAGAGACAAAATGGAAGGAAATGAGTGGATGGATAAAAGTAAGAGATTAAGATGGAGGGATGTTGAATAGTTACAAATAGCAAGTCATAAATTAGATGCCCTGTTTGCATATTCATGGAATTAAATGATATGCTAATACAGTTAATTTCCATTGTGGTTGCCTCCTGTTACGGGCTGCTTCACGCTCAGTTTGTTTGAATGAAGTGAGTAGAGGAAAGAAAAAAAGGAGGACAGAAGGGGAAAACAACTTGTTGGGGCCCACTTGACAGGATTGGAGAATCAAGAATGTGTGTGTTTTAAAGGATGAACTAAACACATTGATAGCTAAGGCCATCTGTTCACACCGAGAGAGAAAAAAGGAAGGTTGAGTGCTGAGAGGGGCTTTTTTGTGCATATGAGTGGGGTTATGCTTTCACACGTGCTTTTGTTTGAAATGTTTTCAGTGTGATCTGAAATTGTACGTTGTAATCAAGACACACAGAGAGAGAAGAGATCAAAAGTAGAAGGGAGAGTAGTGGAGACAGAGAGAGAGATGTGGGAAGCTAGAGGGGGAGGCTGTGGGGGAAGGGCCTGATGCAGAGTGGCGAATGAGCTAGGTGGTCGTGCAAGGTTGGCACAGTGCCATCCACTCAGCGCGGGCGCCATGTGAGGGAGTGTAGGCACGCGGGCATCAGTGAGAGGAAGAGAGGATAGACAGAAAGAGTCATCACCCAGCTGCCATCCACCACGGACAAGTGATTTGAAGGACAAGCGACGAAGACAAGTTGGGAAAAGTTTAGGATCATTTAGGATTCCGTGAGACCCTCAGGATCTCCACTGTGTAAGTTTGAATGTGTGCGCCACGTGTTCACACTGCGCTGATGAGAAATTTGGTTAAGATTGTTAACGAACATGTTTTCTTTCTCTTGTTTACAATGAAGGAACAAATCTTGCATATGCCACAATACAGTCTAAAGAACGTGCAGAAGACAAGGTGAACGACTGAACTCTCCTGCTCAGTCCTACCTGCATGCCACCATGGTTCTCCTCCTGATGCCCTCTTCTGAGAGAGGAACAGAGCAGCTTACGAGCAGACACTGCCTGGTGTTTCTGCCATGCTTCGAGGGTACATCTATGGGTATTTCGCCACGGCGGGGAATTTTGCAGCATACCTTTGTGTTGGCGCTCCCCATTAGCGCTTGCTAATGTTCGGCGGTGTGCCAGGATCTCTGCTGTGCCGTCTGGTTCCTGGAATCATGGCGCTGCTTCAAGAATGGCACGGTGCCAACGTGTCTCTGCGGCAACTGCTCCCGCCGCGTGCCACTTGGCAAAGACAAAGAGCCCGGGGGACAAAAAACAAAACAAAAGAGCGACAAACACTCTGATCCGACAGCTTAATTAACACCAGCAGAGTTTGTTGGGTTAATTAGTGTGACAGATTTGGTCACAGAGGAGGAATGTGGCAGCAACGCGTGCGAGAACAAAAGCGATGGGCGGGCATGGCTAACTGAAGGAATGCCATCGAATGCCAGGTCTATGAGCCCCGTGCCAACCATGCGGAGTCTTAAATGCACTCGCTGCTGATGAGGAAGGCAGGATGATCCGAGATGCTGACGAAGAAGATGAGAGCGTATCTTATGCAACCTTCAGCAACTCTGTATCCATCTTCACTCACAGATGCTGGAATCAAGAGCAGTGTTCAGCCACAGCATGAGCAAGAGAATGAGCAGAGAAGAGAGGAAGAATGAGCGGTGGAGAGAGGAACTGAAGAGGGAGCCATGGAGGCCTTGGACCAGCCAGCAATGACTCAGCAAAATGAAGCTGTTGAGTTCTAATGGATTTGAGAACTTTTTGATGACTACAGGTTTCATCTTCTGTATTGAAAGGTGAAAACAAGTGAACATCAATATCCAACTATGTGAAGTACCTTGGGTACTACTTGGAGGATCAATACTCAGATACGGTGCATCAGAGACATGGACAATCAGAATTCTTCCAGTGTACATGGAGTTACAGCTCATAAGTTGTAGTTCTTCATAAACTATGTACGTTCCACAGTGGAGGAAACCAGGAGCATGTGAGAGACCAAAGGGATTTACCTCTGAATTAACCTGCACTCAGGGAGAAAATATGAAAGTGTTGCTGTTTGGAGAGAACCGAGATCCTCACTGGATGTTTGACACGAATGAGGGATATGAATAATGCACATTTTTTCCTGTCTCTCCGTCATTCTCTCCTCTTTGTTTTCTCTCTCCCAGAAGGGAGGGATTCACAGACCTTTGTGCTTCAGATGTTGCGTTGGCATCACCTCGCCAATTCCGCAACTGAGGGCAGCGACTGTCAGAGGCTAACGTTTGTTTTTTTTTTGTCGAAAGGGGCATTGTTTATCAGAGGAACCCTTCTTCTGACAAGGCAAAAACAGACATTAACAACCTTGCGAAATTAGCGAATTAATTTGTCATGCCTGAATTTTAATTTTTTTATAGCGGTTGATGAGGATTACGTGCGGATATGCTAATCTCATCGTGTTAATGAGGTTTGGATCGTCGGCCTTCTCATCTCAACTCCGCTGGGAATCTTAATTTCACCTCATCTTCATTATGCAAATGGATTAAAAAAGACCAAAATGGGTGCAGTCAAAAGAAAAAGACAACAGATATGGGAGGGAGAAGAAGAAAACGATGTTTCCTGTGTCCTTGCTTCAGGCTGAACTGACGCTCGAAAGAAGCAAATATTTCTCTTCTTCGTGCATGCTAACAAGGGAGGATAAATCTGGAGAATTCATGTTTTTTCTTTCTTTCCGATATCTCTGTTGCACCAGTTCTGTAATGAAGTGACGGAACAGAAGATGGAATTAACAAAATGAAAAGAGAGAGAGAGTGCGAGAGAGAGAGAGAGGGAGGGAGAGATAGAGAATGGTTAATATCCTCTGCTTAATCATGGCACATGAGATTGGCTGTATGCATAACTCATTTGCATCTCATTAGATTGCACCTGCAGAAAGGGGGAGGAGAGAGTGAAGCTGGTGTGGAATAGAAATAAGGGAGCTGTTTCATGGTTTTAGCACAAATGTGTATCATCTAGTTCTGTCTGTCATCATGATTTCTTCTGCCATGTGTTTCTTTCCTTGTGCCCAAACACTTGTGAATGTATGTTGAGTCACTTGTATCTACCTGTAAATTTTGTTTTGAACCTGTTTTACTTGCATTGTTTTACATTTGTCATAGATCTGTGTGTGTGCTGTTTCTCTTTCAGTAGCTTTCTTGTTTATTTGAGCCTCCTAAATGGCATTATTATAGGTATTTTCCATCTGGAGGGCTTGTAACATTACATTGTACTTATAAAGTCTGCAGGAAATTTTGATTTAAAGTGTGAGCTCATCGTACGCAAGCAAAAAAATCATGTGATATGCAGGTGGAGTATATCTCATTGCTGATTTTATGTGAAGGAGGATATAAAAACTCTTCATGTGTGGCTTTGACTGGCCACTGCATTAATGTATGCATGATTAGTATGCAGCTCTGTGCGTTCTTTAATAGAACTCTGGGTGAACACTATTGTCTCTAATTCTACAATGTGCCATCTGCCTGGCTGCTGAGACTGGCCTTTCTCTTTGTGATGAACACAATGGCCTATTCTGCACTGGACGTCCACACATAACTAAAATAAATCATGCCTCAGTCTGCAGGCCACTACGTAGCCCCTGCTATATTTGCCCTGAAACACAAGAGGGGACAGTCAGTGAGAAGACAAGAGATGAGGAAAATTGGGAATTGTATACCACACACACACACACACACACACACACACAATGATAACGGTAATAAGAAAACAGAATATGATTCATCGTTCTCTATTAATTATAAAAAATGAGAGACGCGCAATAAGTCACATGTTGAAGTGTATGAACTTCACAATATAAGAGCAATCCTTCACTCTAACTAAACTTAAAAACGAGTCTAAGGTCTAAACAAAAGAATGACTGAGCACCAGTGTGACTTTAATGTAATTACTCCCTGACGGATGTATTTAAATGTGTATGTAAACACTGGGGCAGCAAGGTCTACATATGATAGAAATGTCTGCATCGATTACCCGCTATGAATGTGAAATGTTTAATCTCGTTAAAAATCTCATGCCTAAATTAGACTCCCTCAGCAGCTTTTTAAATTGGGCTATCCATCATGCATAATGAAGAAGTGACAGTATGTGTATGTGTATGGGGGCGCTAATATAAAATTGTATTAAAATATTCTTGTATTAGCTCTGTTATGGTGACTAGCGTGTACAATATTACATAGGCCTCTTGCTCGCTCTCCTTCGCAAAAAACAATCAAAACGAGACATGCCAGGCCTCTTGTAAGCTATTCCAATCTCCACTTGAAGTGTAGCATGGTTGTAAATGTCTAATAACAAACTCTAATGATGCTCTTATCTGTAACTGCAAGCACGGCATTCATCCTATTGCAATCCCAATGCCAACCACAAGTCTCTTAATATTGATCTGGTCACAAGCAACGACCAAGAAACAAACCACGCTTTAGGGATTTGCTCTCCAAAAAAGAGAAGAAAAGAGAGAAAACCATAGAAAGTAGGAAAAAGACATGTGGTGCCTGGCTGCCACCTGGTGAGATGTCATGTATCATTAAGTGTGTGCTAGTCTGGCACGCTTCTTGCTGTTATCAACCGCGGACAGAGCAGCATAACTACTACGCCACGTTCTTTTCTCATGCTAATGAGTTGCAGAAATGCTACTCCCAGCCAGACGCCCTACACCCTCCCCAACTAGCTACATCATGCTGCCCATCCTTCACCACCACTCCAATGCTAAGCCTACCTGTAATAGTTTCCCACTCTACCTCCCACTTCTCTACCTTCCTCAGTCTTTATGCCACTCTTACCATGCAGCTAATCTTCCCACTGCGCTACCCTTCCCAAAAAAACCCATCCATCTTAGCTCACTGCACCGCAGTCCTAACAGCACCTCGGCTCTTTACACCAGCCTCCCCAAGGTCATGCGGGGTCAGAGATTTAGCATAATTTATCATATCAGTGCGAGATATTCACGGTGGCCACGCGTAGCTCGTTCATGCTCCTGCTGCTTCTGATTAGCATCTCATTTCACAGGCCTGACTTCTAAAAAGCCCCCACACACCCCTCATCTCCCCTCCCAAATCCACAGCAACCCCCCCACCACCAAACCTCTACCCTGGCTACCGAACCTCAACATTATGAAAATTAGCAATGATGCCAAATGGACACAGCAGGTTTTAGAGGTTGCTCAGTTCATACAGCAGCCTTTGTGCTTGTTCTGTAGCACTTTAATCAGTGTCCTGATGCTTAATATCCCCTTACTATACAAATCAGAAAAAATATAGTATTGCCATAAGATATTGTCACACTTTGTATGAACGTCATGTCTAAAACATTCGTAAGATAATGCATGCAATAAACATGGCTTTAAATATTTATAAAAATACATATAACAATTTTCTCTCATTATGAATTGAATATAAGACCTATTTTACTTGGTATTGCATTACATTTACTGGCACTCATAGAGCTATGTATGTGGTTTGTGTTTCAGCAGCCTTATTGTTTACTTGAGCGTCATAAATGTCATTATTTTAGGCGGACTTTGTCTTGTAAAACCTTCTACTCTTAAAGTCTGCTAAAAAACTTGGATTTCAAGTGTAACCTTGGGTTTCGTCATTAATCCGTTCTAAAGTGCCTGATGATAACCAAAATGAATGATAACTGAAGCAATATTTCCCATAAGAAATAATGTAATACAAATCTAATGAGTCTGTTCAGGACACTCCAAAATATTAACAAAAATTAATTTTATATAGAATAACTATAGTTTTACATACAGAAAACAATGAGAAATAAATACAAAAGACTAATGAAATGGATAAATGAACATTTAACATCACTCTTACAGGTTTACGCTCTGTTTTAGAGCATGCTGGTGTGATCCAGCACAGCCTTTGTTTTGTAGACCTGTTCTCGGAGTTGTCGCCCGCTATTTGTTTACAGGTAGTAGTGCTGCACACCGTTGCTTTAGTGTGACATGTTTGAGTTTGGTTTGAGCACTATCAACAAGAAACCACAAGAAACAAAGCCAGAGAAACTACGAGAAACAAAGTCAGAAGGAATGACAAATGTGTGGGTGAGTGACAAAAGCCTGGGTGGATGCTTTCTTTTTGCAAATGTAATGTGGGCACACCAATGAAAATCAGACGGATGAACGATAACAGACAAAATGTACCTGAAAAAAGTTGATGATAACTGAATTGTATGATCACCAGGGCAAATGACAACCGAGGTTCCACTGTATAGAAATCAGTACTTTTGAGATATGCAGGGGAGAAAATCTAATTTCTTATTTTATGTGAAGGAGGTTATAAAAACCTTTCATGTGTGGCTTTCACTGGCCTCTGCATTAATCAGTGTCCTAATGCTTAATATCCTTCTTACAAAACAAATCAGGGCAAATATAGTATTACTGTAAGATACTGCAGTCACAGTTAAATGAATGTCTCATAGACATTCATAGAAAGTGTTTGCTTTATAATACTTGTAATAAGCTAGAATTATATTCCTGTCCCCTTGTTTATTCTTACAGTACTGTTCTCAAGTAATCTTTAATAGTTATGTAGAACAGCAGAGTGCAATTTCGAGTGCAATATTCCACAGCTAGGCTTAATCCCTGTCCAAAGATATAGGTTGGTTTTTGGAAGAATATATACATATTTTCTATGAATGTGTTTATAAGACTCTATTCACACATCAATAACACATCAATAAAGCATTATACACATATTACATATTATAAATATTATATGAATTGATATCACAGACCAATAGCAAAGAAAGTTAGTCCCAGCTCACATTATGCATGATTAACAAAGCTGCATACTTAAAATCACACACAGCCATACTACAATTACTTTTAACCACTCATTAATTGTACTAATCATATAGTCATTTATAATGTATTATAACATGCCTTTGTATGCTCCAAGAAAAATGGCAGACTTTCATCATAGGAATAGATTATTAATGCTAGATAAATTTAATCGAGTTATAAGACATTATAAACTGCTAGGATGAACTAATCATGAATGATCTCTAATGTTGTAGTATCATGTGAATAAGAGTATTTCTTTGGTATTAATATATAATATGAGCATAAATTATGATGCAGTATATCTATAATGCATAATAAACATGGCTATAACATGGTATGCATTCTTTATATACATGTTTAATATGCTGTTTGACTGCATTATAAGTTGTGAATGTAATATTCTAAGAACATAAGTGTTTACAGCCATGTTTGCTTTGCATTTTACATTTTTATATATTACCTGTTTTACTTGTATTGCATTTCATTTGTTTGCAGTCATAGATAATAGGCTGTCATGGTCCAGGGCATGCATGCAGGTTTTTTTTTTTTTTCCTTGCCTCCCACTTTTCCATTTGATGCTGCTTCTGTGGAAAAGTCAAAGTGACATTTTTTTATCAAGATATGCAACTTTTAAGGTCAATTACTGTAAACAATGCTGCTTAGTTTTTGTTTAGTTTACTTACTGTAACCTCAACATTTACTTTTTTCAATTTTTATGCTTTGCTATTAAATATTCATTGCATCACACATTTTGAATTGCAGACCAAGTGTTTTTGATGCTTCTGATGACTCACATACTCAGTTAGTCATAATGAGCACTGCAGCTCTACTTAACAGTTTAGTTGGTAATAAAATGGTTTGTTGTTGGTTTCTATACCTTTTGTTATAATGTCTGTATAAACTGGTAATAATCACTTATATGAAAAACTTTGCGTGCATTGAGCCTAAATACCCTAAATATTACGTTTTTTTTTTTACCACATTGTTAATTCCAGCAGTAGGTTAAAATAAGCGAGAGGGAGTTAGATTTTTTGGAAGTAAAAAATTTTTGACTACCCTGATATAGATATGTATTGTTTCTCCTTCAGTAGCCTTGTTTATTTGAGCATCATAAATGACTTTATTTTAGGATGACTTTCCAACTGCAGCCCTTATAACATTAAATTCTGGTAAAGTCTGCAGGAAACGTAGATTTAACGTGCAACTTCATACACAAACTAACAATAGAAATCAATGCAGGGAAGAAAATCTCATTTCTGATTTTATGTGAAGGAGGATATAAAAACTCTTCATGTGTGGCTTTCACTGGGCTCTGCATTAATCAGTGCCTTAATGCTTAATATCCCTCTTACAAAACAAATCAGGGCAAATAAAGTATTACTATATTATGTTCACAGTTAAAATAAATGTACTGTTAAGACTATATGAACACATAACATAGTATAATGCATTCATAAAGAATAATAAGCATAGCTAAAATATGTATAACAATGCAGTATGTTATAGCCATGTTCTCTTTTGAATTATGAATTATAAGCTGTGTTTATAATATGTTATACATCAACACCAAAGTCAGTCAGTCCCATTTTACATTACAGTGCTGCTTAAAGGTTTGTGAACCCTTTAGACTTTTTTATATTTCTGCATAAATATGCCTAAATACCTAAAACATCAGATTTTCAAGCCCTAAAAGTAGATAAAGAGAATCCAGTTAAACAAATGACAAAAAATATTATACTTGCTCATTTATTTGTTGAGGAAAACGATTTTTCTAATTTAAAAGTATGTGAACCTCCAGGATTAGCAGTTAATTTGAAGGTGAAATTAGAGTCAGGTGCTTTCAATCAATGTGATGACAATCAGGTGTGAGTGGGCACCCTGTTTTATTTAAAGAACAGGGATCTATCAAAGTCTGAACTTTGACAATACGTTTGTTTAAGTGTATCATGGCACAAACAAAGGAGATTTCTGAGGACCTCAGAAAAAAAGAGTTGTTGATGCTCTACAGGCTGGAAAAGGTTACAAAACCATCTCTAAAGAGTTTGGACTCCACCAATCCACTGTCAGACACACTGTGTACAAATGGAGGAATTTCAAGTTCATTGTTACTCTCCCCAGGAGCGGTCAACCAAGAAAGATCACTCCAAGAGCAAGGCATATAGTCAGCGAGGTCACAAAGAACCTCTCTCATTGGCTAATGTTAATGTTCATGAGTCAACCAGCAGGAGAACACTGAAGAACAATGGTGAGTATGGCAGGGTTGCTCTCCAAAAAGAAAATTTTTGCTCCTCTACAGTTTGCTAAAGATCATGTGGACAAGCCAGATGGCTATTGGAAGAATGTTTTGTAGACGGTTGAAAAAAAATACTTTTTGGTTTAAATGAAAAGAAAACATTTCATTCCAGCATAATAACCTTATCCCATCTGTGAAACATAGTGGTGGAAGTATCATGGTTTGTTGTGAAGGGCAGACATTGATAGATCCCTGTTCTTTAAATGAAACAGGTTACCCACTCACACCTGATTGTCGTCCCATTGATTGAAAACACCTGACTCTAATTTCATTCCATTTTCAGAAAGTTTCTGTCTAGAACCATCTACAGTACATTCCACATCAGTCTGAAAAACCCTTTGACCTTTTGAGTGTTGATGGTTCTAATTGGAAGAACCTTTGAAGAGCCATCTCTTTTAAGTGTAGATATTACATTTACCCAATTTTTAGACATTATAAGCTGCTATAATTAACCAATCATGAATTACTTGGGATGTTATAATAGCGTATAGTCATTTATAATGTTTATAACATGTCTTAATATGTCCCAAGTGAAGTGACAATTTCATTGTGGGAATAAGATTATTTTATGAGCACAGCTTATGATGCATTATAACAATCCCTAATGTATGTATGACTCAGTGGCGGATCAATTCCGGCCTACATCATAAAATGTGTCGGTTTATTTATATGTAAATTCTACCCTCCATTCCTTTTCAAGAAAATGATCTGTGACCCTGTCGTACCAACAAGGCGTCTTTTCCAGGGACTTGACTAGTGTCCTCTCAATGGCCAGCAGAGCTAGGCTGCTTAAACGGCCTTGGCTCATGGTGTTGCGGGTGTAAGACTTGAGCCGCTTTAAACAGGAGAAGCTCTTTACACCTGCTAGCTCGCTAGCTGGGACTGGCGCGAGGCTAGTGTGAAGTGTGTCCGCCTGTGAGTGCTTTGTGACGGTGGAGAGGCTCAGCAGCACCCGCTGGCCAGAAACTTTGATAGAAGTCAGAAGGAGTGATAGAAGTCAGTCTCCAAACACAAGCAGCTACAAAAAAAAAACACCAGAAATAGAAGCTCGACTTGTCGGTAGTCGTTTTTTAACAAAGAAAATGCCGCTAAGAGGATTAGGAAAGTCTTCGGTTCAACTCAGAACAGAATGAAAATAAAAAAAATGCTCCCACGTATGTTTACACAAAAAGATCGCTGATTCGCTCATTTAGCTGTCTATCAAAAAGGGATTCAGCCTCAGACACATCATCCAATCATCATGCAGAAGCTGAGCGTCCGGGCCAGCCGAGGCCAGCCCACTGCCCCATAGACGCTGAGCGTCCGATGGGCGGGACAAAGTCCAGCGTTTATCCAATGACTCGTCTCGTTTCGCTGCACGCTTTGCTTTGCCATTGAACTCTGAGGACGCTGAGCGTCCACCCTGTTTAAAGCGCTGTGAAGCTGCGGGAATGAGTGAGAGGAAAGCCGCGTCGTTACCAGTGATAAGAAGCTGATTCTGAACAAAAGTTGAGCGCGTTGTAGCGCATATTTAGTCAATGACATGTACACACAACAGTATATTATTTATCACTTATTTTTTGACATTTTAGGGGAAGCTGAGCTTCCATTGCAGTCTTAGAGCAATCGCCTTTGGTATGACTACATTATAATGTGTTAAAGTCTTATAGACATGCCATTCACAGAAAATGTTACCAATACTGCTATATAATACTTAATTATAACCTATAATTATATTCATGCCTCTGTATTACTCCTGTAGCACTATTCTAATAATATAATGTATTATACAGTAGCATACTACAGAGTACTATATTAACTTTATTCTTAGATTTATATAGTAAGGTGCTATAGAAAGGTTCTGTACTACTGTTACATCAGCTCTTTATGGAAAAAATATAGCATATGCTGTATAGTGTCTATAATTACATGGCATTATTACTGAGCAGAGTGCAATACGTCTTGTTTTTTTTTTTTTTTACAGCCGGCGACAGATTCAGTCTCAGAAAAACCCACACAGGCACATTTATTTCACATGCAGAGGAGTACATGCAAAACAGTGAGTTGTGAGCTGGTGACTGTGTGAACATTAGGGACAGAATCCATTAGAGTTTATCTGAGAATCAGGAAAGGAGCAGACCTGTGATAGATGAGCAAATCCAGTTGGCCATTAAAAAGTCATTTCAGAGACAGATAGGCGGCAGGTTTCTTCCTACATCTACTGCAGGAAACTAACACTCTCAGAGGGGATGAGAGAGAGAGAGAGAGAGAGAGAGAAAGAGAGAGAGAGGAGAGAGGGAGGTTAAGAAAACAGGTCACAGAAATTTCCTGAAATAAAGAAAACATCTATAGCTGGTCTTTTCCTATACATTCTGCATTCATGTGTACCACAAATGAGTAGTTCAATCACCAGCGGTTCCTCCTCACACCCCCTTTGCCAAGATTGTTTTGCTGAGGTTTAATGAGCAGGTTCTGGGGGTAGCATCTTAGCTCCAAGAAGATCATTATAATCACCTAAAAACTGCTTCACTGGAGAGAGACAACTTGGTACACACTTGGCCAGTCTATTAATGGCTCAACTGAGAAATAATGGTAATGCCACTAAAAGCTAATCTTCTGTGAAAAACATTCATGAGATCTGAAGCAAACAATATCCATTAAACAAGTATAATTTGGAGGAGCATTCATTAATCCAGCCAATCTTCCAATTCTTAAGGACCCTTGAAAAGGGCTTTAAAATCTCCAAAACACAGGCAGTGTTAGTATTAAAGTGCAGACAGGGGGGTGCATCAGCTGAGAATGGGGGTTCTGCCACTTTAAAAGGAAATGACATTACAAGGCTCATGAATAAAGATGAGCTGGCCTTTCTGCGCATGCATCATAGATCATATATCAGCAAGACCCATCTATCAGAGTGAGAGAGGAGCTGAAATCACCAGCGCGGCCCTGCGCTGCCCAATATTAATAGCAGAGAGAGGGGGGAGGGTTACAATCATGCAGCAGCTCCAGCAGCAGCAGCAGCAGCATCACCCTCCTTTACTGCCTCCTCTCACTGCTGCTCCTAAGAACAACACTTATATATACCTGCAATCACTAATCACCCCGCTCTGTATTTCACCGGCTGATCAGTGTGCGTGTTTGAGCAGTTGTGAAATTAAATTCCATCAATCATAATTTTACAGCCCGGTGGTAGAAAATGCAATTAAGAGCGAGAGAATGAGCTCCTCCTCTTCGGTGCACCTCATAATGTCCTACAAAACACCAGTTACCTTCACATTTCACAGCTAGGATTAATCGCTGTCCAGCAAAGGCCGATTTGTTGTAGAATCCATAATTGTGCTACACTGTATGTCCAAATGTTTGTGGACACCCCTCCTAATGAATGCTACTTTAAGTTGCACCCATTGTGCAAATGCACACAGCTTGACTACATCCAATAGAACTCTCTGGAGTAGATAAACATGATCCTGTTGGCACCATGCATGGGCTAGAGGGGTATAAAGCCTCCCAGCCTGGGCAGCTAAGGGCTTGGGGTTAAGAAAGCAGGTTGTCATCACTTGAACCAACAGGACATGACTGAAGCACCCTTGAGCAAGTCATCTAACCCCCAACTGCTCATCGGGCACCATGGCTAGGGGCTTCCCTCAGATATGGGCATGTATGTGCACTGCCCAAAAGGCTTATGATCAGATTTCTTGTGTGCAAGCAAGATTAATGTGGTACTTCAAGACAGTGCTCCATCCGGTACTTTTGAGATGAGGTGGGCTGATCATCCAACATCCTGGCCTCACTATTGTCGCCACATGGAGTCCCATCCTCACAAATCCTCCAAAATCTAATAGAAAGTCTTCTCGGGACAGTAGGCAGTTACTCCAAGAAGAGCAGGATCAAGTCTTGATTGATGAGCAGGTGTCTTGATACTTTTGTCAATATAGTGTATCTTCCACAGCTGAAACAGCACATGCAACCACAGCACATTTAACTCTTTATCTCTCCTTCAGGATATCTCAGAACCTTCCTCCCCCCGTTTTTAAAATCTGCTGCATAAAGAAGATCCAATCTGCCTGATACTATTAAAACATGGTCAGTTACAGCTCCTATTCACATGAGGCCGTTAATATTAATAATATCATCCTCACTCAAAGGAAACTCATCTGGTTAAATGTCACAAGTTTAATTAATGACTGGTCTTGGCTGACCTCGGCAGGGAGAGGCTCGCTAACGCTAATGCCATGCAGGCAAACTGGAATAATTTAGCATGTTAAACGCAAAGTCAATTAACCTTCTGTAGTAGCCAATGACACTCTCCCTACACCCCCCCCACACACACACACTCAGAGAACCGTCTCTATCTCATGAGGCTGATGAGGGGATAAACAGTCCAATGACTCATTATTAAGATTTTTTTTCCAAAGCCAATAGCTAATTGGTATAATTGGTATGTATTGATTCATTTAAACATTGACTTACCTCAGTTCAAACTGTTTGCATTTGCGGCCTGTGGCCGGAGTGAAGGTATTAATACTAACAGGCATGAGCATCTCTGAGTACCTCTTAATGCATTTTTAAAATTCACTACAGTCCGTGTTGTTTTTCCTTTCTCATTATCTATGATTCTGTGGCCGACTCTCATCTTCCAATCTGTTTTTCTCCGGCCCTTTCTCACTCTTTCATTTCGTGGGGGAGCCTGATCACATCAGAAAGGTATTTGATTTCAAAGCCTGTTTGAAGGCAGTGATGCTGAAACAAAGTGCCTGCGACTGTCTGCTCTCTTATGAACACAATCAACCCCTCCAGTTTCCTTTTAAGCAGAGCGCTCTTCTCTCCCTCTCTTTCTCTTCCCCCACTCCATCCCTTCCCCCTCCGCTCCCTCTTAATGAGATGCGCAGAAATCATTCTGAGGTGAGATGTAATTTAGACCTCATCTCCCAGCACAATACACCCCCGACATGCAATCACACATGCATGCGCGCGCACGCACACACAGCTAAAAGCAGTTAAGGGTGTATAGTCTCGTTCACCAACAGTATACAGGTTTATACACAGCCCACACACAAACCCTGATGTTAGCTCTAGATCTCTCTTCCTCTCTCATACTCTCTCTCACACACACACACACACACACACACACACACACACACATTAACCTCACTAACTCAATCCTAAACTTAACATTTACTCTCCACTTCTAGTTCTTTGATATTCATTTGTAGTGAAAACAGGACACATTGTATTGAGGACCAGAAATATGTCCTCACAAAGCTCCAATTACAGGAATACACACACACACACACACACACACAGACATACACATGAACTTGAATTTCAGTTTGAACCTTAGCACCATTGATTGTGTCTCATTTAACCTCCATTGATTTGCAATTCTCCTGTCGATTGCTTGCCTCCTACAGACTGTCAAAGGCGAGTTCAGTGTATACTTAATCTGGTTACTGACAGGGCACATACACAAGCAATCCTAACAGTACAATATTAGCATGTGGTGGATTTGCTTTTCTAAAAAGGCCCCAATTTGTTAGGTAAGTAGGGATTAAAGGGGATTTTTAAAAAGCAAATTTTGTAAATGCAATACACAATTCCCCCTTCAAGAGGACTGACGAGTGGCACCTGCCCAGTGACAGCATTGAGGGTCAGAACTAAATGATAGTCTAGTAAAACGAAACAAACAGACTTTATTGAATTTGAATGCTTGTATAAGAGAGGACGGGAGAGACACTTAGGCCAATGACTCACATGATAAACACAAGTGCATAATGAACATGTACATTATTTGGCGATCGCAACAGTAACAACATTTCCAGGAGCACATACAGTAAACAGAGTCTTTAACAGCAAGTCCAGACTCAAGATATGAGTGTACACGGTACGGTCCCCCTCATCAGGAGAATACAAGAAAAAGAAAAAACAAACAAAAACAAAAAATCCACTGAAACAACAATGTGATATTTGGAATGCAAACTTTGTATAAATATAACATCATTGGTTTCTCAACATTAGTTGGTTCAGTTTTAACATTGGTTGTTAAGAGGAGAAAAGCATGGTTAATGGATATTCATTCACAGTCTTCACAGTAGTCTTGGAGTGTGTGGGCAGAGCTGCAGCGAAATGGAGGCGGGGCTTAGGCTACTGGTTGGTAACCTTTAAAGCTTCAGTAAAAAGCAAAATCAAGCATGCATCTTAGTATCAATACAAAACTACATTAGCAGCACACTGTATTTCCTTAAAAATAAAACCCAGTATATTTAGCAAAACAAAGTCAAATGAAAATGAACAGACAAAAAAAAAAAGATAGGCCAGTCACAGAGAAAGTAAAATGAATCTCCATCTATATTACAAACTGCAATGGCTGAACTACGGTGCTGTCCCATACCCTCAGCAGAGAGGCTTTGCGGTTTTTGGTTTTCTGTTTGTTTTATATATGAGGTCACAAATGTTCTTAAACAGTATTCTCATAGCTGGCTCCATCATCTAAAAAGGTTTCCATTCCTTAAAAACAGTTACACTTTTCTCAAATATAAAGAGTTTTCCCCCATCCTTTGTATGCACCAATGGTACTTAATCTTTGGATTTTCCTTTAAAGCAATACTGTGAGGAATTATTGTTTTCATTAGTAACATTATTGTTGTTGTCACCATATATGGCAAGTGCAGAAACATTCAGGAAAAAATACTTTGTTGAAGAGGAGAATAAGAAACTACTTTTGAGAAAGTAAAAAAGCGGGAGTTACAGTACAGAGGGTAAAAAAGTTTGAAATAAGTGCACAAATCAAATACTCCAAAAGACAAAACAAAAGAACATCTGCATTAACAGTAACTGTAATTCATTTACAGATATGGTCCTTTAACTTGGCTCAGCACAGGTGGAGAGTTTGTATAGTAACAATGTTCAGCTAGGTTAGAAGGGTTTAAGTTTTAACATTGGCATGGCTGAAAACAACCTCAAGTGTCTTTGACTGGGGTGGTACAAAAATTAAATATACAAGTAATTTCTTTGAAATCTACCATACAATTAAGTCATTTGAATTCAACAATCTACGCAACACCAAAATGTCAATACATGTATCTATCATTAACACAATGTTTTTTTAAATTCATTAAAAAATCTATTATTCTTCTCACAATTAAAGTCTGCATTACTCTTTGTGTCTGGACATGTACTTGTCCAATAAAAAAGGAATAACATTTATAAGATTCAATGACAAAGCAAACCAGTTTTCCAATCCTAACCATTCTTTTGGATTTCAAATATCTTCTATTGGTATGCATCAGAACTTTTTTTTCTGTATTTAACACCAATGTTCAGTAGCGAAAACAAAAATGATACATGTTGACCTGAGAGTAGACAACATTAAAATACATTACATTAGTTTAGCAAGCCAATATTATATTATTTTTACAATTAAATGGTGGCAAAACGTGTTTGTGTGAGTGTATTTAAAACAAGAATAAACAGACTTTTGGTTAGTTAGTTATTAGGTAATAATAAAACCATCTTAGGTTCTACTCCAGTCCTTAGCTGTGCACACTTCAGTTTCCAAACAGTGTTTACCTATTCTCAAGTTTTAATTGACCAGCATATTGACATGGGAAAACATTCTACTGACACTTTTTTGGTTACAAGCATTTGAAATGCAAGTTTTATCCTACAGGATTCAGTCCATTTAAAAGTCTTTCAAACTAAACTGGGTTATCTCGTATTTTTCTTTATTCCACCAAATGTCTTCTATCATTGAGAGCTTTCTCTCCCAATCCTCCTACTTTGTTTTTTTTTTTTGTTTTATTTTTGTTTTTTACATTACAATGGAGTCTGTTTCCAAGGCAGGCAAAGTACAGCTACAGATGCAATAGTCAGCATTCAGCCTTTAGCTCCAGTATACTACGTGGACTCTTGTTCTTCTGCTGACCCATCATTTGTAGAGTCTGTTGGTTTTAAATGACAACTCATAGTATGGCCAGTTAAGCTTGAGGTAAGAGTTGAGGGTAGGGGAACTGGTATTGATGGAGAAGCTGGAGTACAGGAGGGTTGTGCAGCCCCAGATAAAGCTGTAGAGGTTGACGGAGTTTGGGAACACTGACTGGTTGAAGTGCTAGGGGTGCAAGAATTGGCAGAAGGACTCTCTGGAACAGACTGCTTGGGCTGGGACACTGGAGGGGATCTCTGGTTTCTGGATGGTTTTGGCTGCGAGGTAGATGAGGGGCTGACGTGAGGTAATAGACGAGAGGCATGCTCTTTGGCATTCAGTTGCTCTGCTGCTCTCCGTCTGTGCTGAGGGTCCTCCAGGTGTTCAATGAGCTTTTCATTCCCACTGAGAGAGATCTTGCAGGCAAGGCAGTCGTACAGACAAACATCCTTACCTTTCTCTCTGCATGTTCCTTTGGAGACAATATGCTGGCTGATTTGGAAGCCGTCATCCAGCTGCTTAGTTCTGCCAGAAGAGAAGGATGTCCCTTGATTCTCTTCAGATTTGGATGAATTCAGGACAATCTCTTTGTTGTACTTCATGTCCTGAGAATGATTTGGAGCAGAGAGTTGGCTAGCTTTTGTTTTCTGTGGTTGCTGCAGCAGCTGCTTCTGTTGGAGCTGCAGCCTGTGATGCATCAGTGCTCCCTGTAAATTGTGCTGATATTGTTGGAGAATGGAACCTGGGGACAGGCCCATTAGAGCCTGTGGCAAGACTGAGCTATATGGGAACATGCCTTCCATACCAAACATGGGTTGCAGAAAGCTTCCGGTAAGGGCTGTAGGGATCTGTGGTGGGAAGATGGGAGGGAACCCTGGAATAAGACAGGGAAGGAGGGGATTTGAGAGCAAGGCAGTCTGATCGGTGGCACCTAATGCTTGCAGAGCTTGTAGCTGAGCTGGTTCCATAATATACTCCTTATCAGATTTTGGTGTTGGTGTAGCTGGTGTGAAAGAGTCTCGTTTTTCTTTATTGTTGGAAGAGTTTGAAGGAGTAGCTTTACCAGTAGGAGCCCTCTCAAGCTTTTCAGTGGGATTCATATTATTCTCAGAGCTGTTCTCTTTGGAAAACTGGAGTTGCATGCCCAACTCTGATGTCTTTGGGGTTAAGACAGAGTTGGTTGTGCTGACTTCTTTGCCAAGGGTAGCTGACATGGAGGAAGGGAATGATGTGTTAACTTTGCTGATCAATCCATTTGACGGACCATCACTGGGATCTATGTGTAGTGATAAAAACAAGAAAAATACCTTCAGAACCATTTTACATAGCACCAATATAAATAAAATGCAATGCAGTTTGTCATAATTTTCAGCCTTAAATTGAAAGATCATCAAATTAACTGACTAAAACTCAAATACAATACCTGATTTTTTTGAAACGAAGCTTTCCATAGATGTGCTGCCAACACCTGGTACACTAGCAGTGGACAAGTTACGTTGAGGGGTAGACTGACCAAAGCACCCTGAAGTCTCTGGAGACAGTGGCTGAACTGCCGATAGGATCTCGCTTGGATTCTTTAGCTGATCTACCCCCTGGTGAGTCATCAGCTGACAAATACTTGCAGGGTCCCCATATTCCCTTTCTCTATCTATTTGTCCTCCTAGAGCCTCTTTTACTTTAGCTAGATGTTGCTGGGAGAAGACATGGTCCCGCACAGAGAGACAGCCACTGTATTTAACAGAGCACAGAGTGCATTCTTTCTTAGGTCTGTCAGTACATGTGCTTTCTGTGCCAAATTGCTTGGCAAGGCTGAGCTTGGCCTTTTTCTCCTTGGCACGAGCATTCTGAAACCACACCTGTACTACTCTCTTGGCAAGTCCAATGTCATTTCCCAATGCTTCACACTCCAACATGGTGGGTGTTTTGTAGTCACTAAAGCAGGCTTTCAGTACTCTGACTTGGAGATTGCTTAGTTGAGTGCGGTATCGTTTTTGCCCATGCCTGTCACTGTCTATGATTTGACTGTTGGATCCTCCAGGACAGGGAGATGCAGGGTCTGCTAAGCTTGAGGTCTCACTGTAATCCAAGACCAAATCATTTTCAAAATCCTTAGCACTGAAACTCATGGCAGGGCTAACCAGCCCTGATGACATCTTGTCTTCATTTTCTGAAGAGGCTTCTCTTTCAGAATTGTAAGAAAACTGATCAGTGGTATTGGGTTTTCCTTCAAATGAGTAATTTTCTTCATGAAGTGTGGTTCCATTGTGGGCATTGTTCATAGATGCAACATCATGGTTCTCTAGCCTAATGCGTTCAAAAGTCTCTTGGGCTGAAATGGATGTCCCTTCAAAGTCATCCAATCCCCCAACCTTTAGTGGCCTTGGACTAAAACGATGCTGATGGGAGGATAGATCCAAGCCTTTACTGTTTGAATCTGGGTTACTAACACCATCACTTGGATTTGGCATCTGTGATATATTTAAAAAATCAATTTTGATCAGAGAGCTTTCCTGCTCAGGAGTTACACCGGATATTGCCATGCTGTATCCTGCACTCTTAGCTTCATGCCAGTGACGCGAGCGTATGTGAGCATCAAGGGCAGTTTGTGCCTTAAAGAGTGCTCGACAGAATGGACAGCGACGATGGGCCTGAACTGGACCCAGAGCACGAAACTGGCCTTTTCTCTCACGGGCTCGAGTGTTCTGGAACCACACTTGTACTACTCGTTTCTTGAGTCCCACCTCCTGGGAAATGCGGTCAAGCATTTGCCGTGTTGGATTGGAATCCAAGAGATATTTCTGGTATAGAATCTCTAACTGTTCTGGAGTGATTGTGGTCCTCATTCGTTTGTCTCGCTGGGGATCGTCCCCATTATTCTCCCAGTCATTTTCCACAGAACTGGTCCCTGATTTCTGCTCAAGTTTCCTCTTTAATGAGTTTATGGTTGTGTCAGGAATGGCTGCCACAGAAGATGAACTGGCTGAGATCTGTGGAAAGGCTCCAGACAGTACCTGCCTTGCAAGCAGAGGATTAGCTGGATCAAAAAGCATTAGAGGAATGTCCACAGGACGGTCCAAAAATTGTGGGGTAACAAAATGGTTTTGAGTAACAAGGAAATGCATCTGTTGATGCTCTTGCCAATGCTCGAAAGATGGAAAGCTCAACTTGCACTGAATGCAGTGGTAAGGAGTCACCTGCTGTGCTGGTTTCAGTTGTTGCTGCTGAGAAGGACTTGCCAAAGAGTTGAAAATCTTTTGAGAACGTTGTGATGGAACTGGGCTTGTCTGTGCCATGGACTGTTTGTATTCGTGAAGGGAATATGGGGAAGAGGTTTTAGCACTTGTCTGTGGCTTTTCCTGATTAGAAGACTTTGGGGTTTGACTTGACTCTTCAAGCTTCGAGTTACCAGGACATTCACCATCATGAGGGATTTCATTTATCTGTTTCTTTTCATTAAGAGAATCACTAACAGTGTCAGGGTCAATCTGCTCAGGGTCTAACTGGTCTTTATCAGTGGACTTTAAATCTGTGTTGGGTTCAGTACAATTTGAGAGACTGGAGGTGGAGGGTGTTGGAGTGAGCCCCGATTCAGATAGATCCATCAAAAACTCATTTTGCTCACTGCACATTTCCTCATCATCATCTTTATAACACATTTTCTTTTGATGATTGATAAGATCAAAAATGCGCTGAAATACCATACTGCATTTCTTACACTCATAGTTGTTGTTGGACGTGCGGATGTAGCGGTCATTTGAAAACTCTCTATGTTCATTGTCTTTTCCTCCCTCTCCCTGGTTCTCATAGTTCTTCCTAGCTTTCTGACGGGCATTTTGAAACCAGACCACAATGACACGAGTGGAAAGATTCAAGAGGTTTGAGAGTTGCTCAAATTCATCATCCTTAGGGTACGCATTTGCATCAAAGAAGTCTTGCAAGACCCTCAGCTGGTAGTCATTAAACCTCGTCCTGGAGGACCTCTTCCCCCCAGAATACTCATGTCTTAGCTCAGGAGAGGATGGTCTGGAATCCACTTTGACATCTTCCAGTGTTGTGATGGGCGGGTTGCTGAAATTGTATGGAGAATCTTTATTGCGTTGACGCTCCTTAAATAGTGTATTTCTAAACCAGTGTTTTATAACTTTATGTGGCAGGCCAGATTTGTTGGCCATCTCCTGGATTTGGTCTTCATTTGGTGAGTTATTGATATCAAAATACTGTCTCAGAATTCTTAGTTGGTCATCTGTGATTCTGGTTCGAGGTCTTTTACCCTGCTGCTGCATCATAGTAGGAGTTAACTGTTGCTGATAGAGCTGGGCTAAATCAGGTGTGAGACCAGCCTCAACAGGTGGCAGATGTACAGGAAGTTGAGGGGGAAGAGCCTGCAAAGGCATAGGATGCATCATGAGTGGTGGGAAGAGTGGCAAGTCAATGGATAATGGAATCTGAGCTAATGGAACTTGGGGAGTGGACACAGTAGGGGGAGTAACAGTAGGTGTTGAGACAGGAATGCAAGTCACTGGTTTCTGGTGAGTTGTTTCTGTGGAAGAGGGAAGAGGTGAAGCAGGGGAAAGTGTAGGAGGAGAAGCTTCAGGGGTTGCAGGTCTATAAGGAAAAAGTTTGTCATACTGTTCTCTGTAGTCTTTGGCAAATTTCTCTAATGACTGTATTGGAAACATGGAACGATGTACATGCTCTTTGTGGCTTTTTAGTATCAATGCGTTTGAAAAAAGCTTCCCACAGGATTCACATTCCAGCTTCCCAAAGAGCTCTGAATGATGCACCTCTTTGGTGTTCAACATAATCTGTCCATTTGGCACAGCCTCAGCCTGATATCTCTGACACTGTTGTTTATTTTCATTAAACTGTACAACTAATTCAAATCCAATATTTTCCAGCAAAGCTTTTGAAACATTCCCAGGAGCATCATGAGCTATTCGTGGTGGAATTGACTCTGTGAAAAATTCTCCACTACCCAAAACCTCATCCTCAAGGTTTTCTTGTGCTTTGAAATTGTCAATATTATCCTGGGAGATTGAATCATGCACCTCTTTTGTTGATGTATTATTGCTTTGTCCATCCATACCTTTGTTACCCTCAGAATCAAAGGTCAAAATCTGTCCGTTAGCTTGCTGAGGAACAGGAACATTCTCCTCTGGAGCCACAGATAGTGACTGGCGAGGTGTATGAGCTACATCTCCATTGAGTGGCTGTTTACAAGATATAAGGCTATCCTGCTGGGGTGACTCAGAGCATTCTTCTAATGCTGAAGGTTTTGCTGTGCTAAGGTTCAACACTGAGCTTTTTAGGTTTAGCTCAGGGTTAATCTGAAATTCCCCTCCTGGGATGAGGAAAGGAAGAAGCAGCTGCTGCTGCTGTTGGAGTGGGAGAAGAGCATCTGTTGTGATAGGGAAGTGGTGAAGAAGTGCTGGGTTAAACAAATGAGACTGAAGAAGGGCTGCTTTCTTTTGGATTTCCTGTTGGATCTGAGCCTGGACTTGTACTAACTGCTGTTGCTGTTCTTGTAATAATTTATGTTGCTTTGTTGTTGAGGCCATCGTGTCTACTAAGTGTTTTTTTTTACTCTCCTCAGACGCTGAGGTATGGCTGTTTTTTTGGTTTGATGATGCACTGTGTTCAGTGATCTGTTGGTGGATCAACTGAGGCTGACTGAGAGTTGAGGAAGTGCAACTTGCATCATTCACAGCAGTCATGGACTTCAAGACTGTGGGGGAGCTGGCTGTTGTATTGCCCGTTATGGAAACAGTTTTACCAAGTATAGGGATAACAGAAGCTGAGCTTGCTCCTGATGAATCAAGTTTGGCTGCACGAGCTTTGGTTTGATGTAGGACAGATCGCATATGTATCTCTAAGGTGGAGCTCTGGCTGTAAGCTACATTGCAAGTGCTACACTTGAAGGGTTTGTGGTCAGTGCTGCTGCTGACAGACTCTAGCAAGCCAGTTGAAGAATCCTGCACAGAACGCTTAACTTTATGCAAGTGTGAGACAGAGTTATAGTGTACCAAGAGGATGTTCTTTTGTGTGAAAGATTCCTTGCAAACTGTGCATTTGAATGGTCTTGATGGATCCAGAAACTTCTCAGTTGAAAGGTTTGAGCCTTTTCTTTGAGGAATTACTGAATGCTTTGGAATAGGTTCAACCTCTTCTTGAACTACACCCAAATCACTATCTGCAGGGCTTACTTTTTCCTCTGCGTCACTTTCTTCATCATCCTTCACTCTCTCCTCCTCAGGTGAGCCATGTTCTTCACCAAGACCCTGACCTTCAGTGCCAAGGAGGTCTGCAGTCATAAGTAAGCTGCCACAGAGTTGCTGCAGTTGTGCCTCACTCAGCTCCAGATGACTGGTCTCCAAGTGCTTCTGCAAGGCCTGCAGTGTACGAAAGCTGCGATGACAGAGGCAACACATGGTGGCAGCCCTGATGGCATGGTATTGAGAATGCAATTGCAGTTTTTCAGCTGTTTTAAAAGCAAGACTGCACTGATTACATCGGTATTTGTAGACATGACGATCCGAAACAGGATTTTGAGGCCTCTGGCTGTGGAAATGGTTGAAGTGCGTCTGGAGGGCGCTGGATGATGTCAGGATTTTGTTACAGCCTTTTTGCCAACACGGAAAAGCAGCATTGTTTTCCTTGCTAGATTCTACATCTTCTGAGGGCTGCTTTTGTATTTTTGATATCTCGGTTTGACTTGTGGACAGTCTATTCTGTTCATCTTCACCGTGTTCTAACAAACAAAAGAAAACACAAGCAAATATTTTATAGTGTGTGCTCAGAATTTATTATATTACAATTTAACCTTTATTAATGACAACAGATGTTGTTTATGTTTATACATTTTTATAATAATAAGAATAATAATTTGAACCCTTAGTAAAGTACCACAAACAGCAACACAACTTGGAAATAAATAGGATTTAAACAGGATGTATTAAACCTCCATCCATGAAGTGATGAACTCCAAAGGATGCAACTGACAAGACCTGGTCGTCGTTCTTAAAGATTGGCAGTGATCTGCATCCTTCACATTTTGGACAAAAATTTGAACAAAATTGTATGCTTAGTTTTCGGTGAAAGTTCATTTTTAGCAAAGTAATTAAATAAAATGAAGTAACTTCAATTATTTAATTACTTCTAAACTGAAGACAATGTGCACTTAAAGTGCTCTGACTTTCAAATCCAGTCTATTACAGCACAGAACTAAAGCAACAAATATTATGCGGCTGTCCAGTTATGTCCATGCTTGTAGAAACATTTTCTCATATTAGCCTTGCTCCCACAGAGCAAACAAAGCTGATCAAGCTCTATCCTATCAGGGAGGCAGTAAGCACATTTAATGAATGGGCATTAATCATTGTTTTCCTGCTGTGAATCTAGCACTGAGGCTGCACCGTTTCTTTTTTAATTGCTGGAATTCAAAATAGGGTTATGCATACCATCAAGTCTCTTTGTTCCATTGTTGCTGGAATCTGGCTTTGTCTGCTGATTACTGGAGTCTTGTACTGGTAGAAACATTTTCTCTGGCAACACATCTGAGGCAATCACCTGTCCAAAAAGACAGAAAAAACATAAATGCTTGATAGTGGTGTATGAATCTACAAAATTTCATTCAGTTTTTTATTATCTGTGATTGAAAATTGTGCAGTACTGCAAGTACAGCTCTGGAAAAAAAATAAGAAGTCATTGCATATAATCAGTTTCTTTTTTTTTACTACTTATAGAAATGTGTTTGAGTAAACATGAACATTTTTGTCTATGAACTACTGACATTTCTCCCAAATTCCAAATAAAAATAGTTATTTAGAGCATTTATTTACAGAAAATGACAACTGGTCAAGCTCAAATAATGCAAAAGAAAAAGTTAAAATTAATTTGATTAACTTTGAACACCCACAATACTTTTTAACTTGCATCTTGGCTTTGTTTGATGGACTGTGACTGTCCCGTGTCTATCACATTTTAGACAAAGTTTTCAATGATGAACTTAATTCCGTTTGTTAAACAAATATTTAAAAGAATGTTGGGGCTAGGTATGTTCACCACTGGGTCATATCACCTTTTCTTTTTATTATACTTTTTAATAAGTAGGGAACTGAAGTTAGTAATTGTTGCCAATTTGTAAATAGAACCTTTGTCCATTCTTGCTGTATAAAGACTTGAGCTGCCTGGTCACTGCGGTCTGTTTATCCTCTTCATGATTCACCATCTGAATGGTCTTTTCATCTTCCTCACATATAATCTGAGGTCTGTTTTCCCCCCAAAACAATCTGAAACATGGACTCATAGAACTCATCTGAGCTTCTGCACAGAATTAATATATGACATCCTCTTTGCATAATACAGTTTCAGGTTGCATTTCCTGGTGCAGTGGCAGACTGTGTTAAGTGACAATGATTTTCCAAAGATCCCATAAGGTCTTAGGGCTATGTCCATCATGGTAACGTTTCTCTAACAATACTGTGTGAGGGTTTGATGGTCATGCACATTCAGCAGCTGTTTCCTCCCTTGGCCTTTGCACAGAAATATTTCCCCTGACTCCCTGAATCTTGTCATAATATTATGAACTGTAGATGGTGAAAGACATTTTTTTTGCATTTCCACTTTCCAAAGAGGTGAACCACAACCCATCCTTGCATGTAAAGACTAAGCCTTTGTTCGATGCTGTTTTATATTCAATGACCCAAGTTTGAGTGTTGCAGTCATCATTTTTTCTTTTGTTTCAATTTAACAAAAAAAAAAAAAAAAAAAAAGAATAAAATTAAGCTCGTCACTAAAACCACTGAAAATGTTTTTTTGTCTTTTTGAACAAAGGTTTAAATGAATTAACCAAGGACAGATTTCAGTTTTTATTACATTTTTAGAATAAGTCCCAACATTTCTGAAATTGGGGCTTGTATGTGTACCTTGTGTTCCCCAGTGCATTCTTAATTCAGACTGCAAAACTGTAAAAAGGAGCTACAGTGCTTCAGTCATGGAAACAATGCTTAAAAGAGTTCATAGGTTAAGAGTGACAGGAAACCCTCTGAAGTATATAATAATGTGCTCAGCCAGCCCTGGATCAAAAAGCCACATTATTTACCCTCCACTCTTTTCTCTCAGTTTTAATATGAGCAAATCAGCGCAACTGTGAGGCAGAAAGGCATTCATAGAGAGATGGAGAAATACATACAAAACAAAACAAAATGGCTGCCATTTCCATCACAAAGCACACCATTTCAGGAAGGTGCTTCATTAGAGGACAGGAGGCAAACACAGAGACCTTCTCAAGGTCACATTTAATTTAGAGCACATAATTGGGAGGCACAGTTCATAACGAAAACCACCTAGCACCAGATCAGGACTAATGAAGCTCAATTATTTTCATTACCCTATCTCAGACAAAGTGAGGTGGAGGGAAAGTGGGGAGAAGTGATACAAGGAGGCTAGGAGATGAATTAAAAAAAAGAACAAATGCAAATGAAGGACAAATAATGCTGTTTGCACAAAGCATTAATTGCACAAGCAAGATTATATAAAAAAAACCTGGGGATACATGATAATTGTTCAAATAAAATCTTAATTTTAAGTTTGAGCAATATATCTATGACTGATGACCCACAATGTTCAGGACTACTGTGCTAAGATATCTATATTTGACCATCTTTTATATAATATCTCCAATATCCTGCATTTATAACTATTTATACATGTTACATTTCTCTGTAAGGCAAATTCAGATGGACCGACTTCATTCTTACATTATATAAATGTGTGCATTTGTGCCGACAGATATTTACATGAAAAATCTTGGATACTGGCACAGGCCCCAAATTCCCTTTCCCAGAATGTGTTATATAGAAGAAACTTTATTCGATTGGCATACATCAAATAGTTAATTTTATGTTTCAATAAAACCTGCAAGTCAGTTAATGCAAGTATTTGAATAATCACTCAACTGTGCTAAGATTATTTGTAGTTTATCTTCAATCGATAAGAGAATAATTCAGAAAGTTTGACACTCGAGTCTGAGAAATTTTCAGACACTGATGTAGTCTGACATGCCTTCACAATTTTTTTTTGCAAATTATACCCATCTAAAATACCCCCCCACCCCCAAAGTGTTACACAGGCTTTTGTTCAGCACAAACTCTGCAACAACAGTGTCAAAACAGTAACAGTGTCATGAATCTATATTTTGATTAAATCTGCTCTAAACTTAGACTTTCCAAAACCCTATTTTCAGATGTGCTGATATATTGTGAAAAAATACACACTAAACATTTCTAGCCAAGACTTTTGAGGTCTGAACTGAATAAGCAGAGGTGTTCGCTACACACTGCTCATTACAAGTTTTAGAAATTGTATGTGGTTTTTTTCATAAAGCTTACAATTGTGAGGTGACACTCCCATTTTCTTCAGCCACTAACTTGACATTGAATATTGATGAGATAGGTGTGAAACACTCAGGTGAGAGGTCTATTGTTCAGGTTCAGTTCAGGTCAGACTTTCCGTCCACATTCCACAGATTCCATGGCCGGGAACATTCAACCAATGAGATGTCCAGAATTACCATGTCAATGTGGTGCAGATTTTTCAGCTGGCCATATTTGCTGTATTTGACCCTAAAACTCAGTCAATGATTCTCACCGTGTTGATGAGTTTCTGTGTGCAGTCTGCAGTGACACTGTGCAGTTGTGTGAGGTGAGTGCGCAGCAAAGCAACACTGCGCAGGGTGTCCTGACACAGTGGGCATCGGAGAGTGGGCTGCACAGCATGCTGGATCATTACATGACTTCGCAGGCGGCTTATATCAGCATGACAGAATCGACAGAATGGGCACTGGCGCACCTACGAGAGCAAGAAAGACAGAAAAGGCCATATGAAGCCTGCAAATCGGTCATAAAACCTAAAATATTTTACCAATCATTACAAAAAACATTCTTATTGATGTTACCATTTTTAACAATGATAACTGGAACTAGACGTCCAAAGCATTTAATGTCTCCAAAATCAATTACACAAAATGAATGCAAATATACTGCCTGATGTCACAGTAGTCTTGAAATAATGATTTGTCCTAAACTACGAAGAGCACATTTGCGAATACAGATCTAAATGACATGTTTCAGTTTCTTGCCTGTTTCTCTTTATATTGTGTGTACATTTTATGACTTATGTCCCATTGACTTTCATTTAAAGTGAATTTTGTGTTTTTGGCTTCTCCAGTAAAGTCATAATTTGAAGGATCTGTTTTTGCAATCAAACTTGTTAATAACAATACTTAAATAATGCCAAGTCTAAAGAAAACAGAGCTGCTAAGTTTCTCCAAAATCTGAATAATTATGCAGACATTTCGAAAAAGAAATCAGTGAATGTCGGTTTTAATGGGATTTTGTGGGATCATTTGCTGCCAATCTAACCTGCTCTGAGGAAACATCCTCCTGTGCCCGAGGCCGTTTTGGAGGTAGACAATCATCAGCGTCTTCAGATGCAGAGAGGGGGCGTTTGGGACTAGCACAAGACTCTATCTGCCTCTTTTCCTCTTCAATGGATGCTTCTAAGAAACACACACATTTTTCAAGAAGATGAACATCATATTCTCCACTTAAAAGCAGCCTGTAATCAGATTTCAAAACATTTCTGTACTGTCAGAGATCCAAGCTTATGATAAAGAAGGAAGAAAAGCGGCTTAGATGTATTTCTGACCTGTTTTCTCCCCCTCTCTGTCTGCCTGTTTGGTCTGCTCCTCCTGGTCAGCAGTAATCTCAGTGGGTGACTCCATTTCATTCACATCTCCTAAGAAAGGGGGTGGGGGGAGTTGAAGAAAAAAGAGAATCTTGACAACAGTTTAACCTGTAAACACTGCATTTGTTTGTATTACAGTTCCAGCTATTTGTCTTATGACTGTCTGTCTTGTGCTCTGATCATTTTCTAAGAAAAGTACATTCTCAGTGTCCCTCTGACTCTCTTTGTCTTTGTGTATAGAGAGTGTGAAATCACATTCTAACCTATAGGGGTCACCCTACACTATCAGGGGCAGGCTGAGCCAGTTCATACACACATACATGTTACATCTGCAAATTATGTAGACAAGCTTTTCACCTCATATCCCCCATCCTAAAAGGGAGTGAGAGAGAAAGAGCAAGGACAAAAAAAGCAATGGAGTGAAAGAAAAGCTGAAGCTCAGCCATGTCAGCAATGCTTCATCTGACCGACGGGGGTTTGAAAGTCACAGGAGGGAGATAATGCTGCAGAGGTCGGGAGGGTCACTCACTCAGAGTCCATTTCACTGCACAAATTGGAGGAACAGTTAACGCTTTGAATATGGCATAACAGGCATGGCAGCTTTTAAAAGAACTGATGTTTTACACAGCCAGTAGACTTGCTGGTCTATTCTGCCTTGTATAGAAGCACTACTACAATAAAAGCTACAATGTTTTTGGAAGAGAATAAATGTGCGTTTTATTATCAAAGTTCATTACATTCACTAATTAATAATAATCAATTAATTTGATTAATAAATATTAATAAATAATAATAATATCTGCCTTTTTTTATGATGAATCACGAAAGGCAGAGGAGTGAGCAACCATATAAATATGAATCCAAACAAATCTTCACAAAAGAGGGCAGAGATATTCTGTTGTTCTTTTTTAGTGTCTAAAAGCCTTGGCCGGGCTGCAGGAGGACAAGACACGGAGCCTCGGGACACACACACAAAAACACACGCTCTCGAAACCACCTACTCCCCACAGCCCTCCTTCTGCCCCCCGTCCCCTTTTTCCTCGCGTTCTGGCTTTCTGCTTCCTTGGCAGAGCAATTGTTCACGTACATGGGGGAGGGGAGAGGAGAGGAGAAGAGCTGATTTGGGTAGGTGTTTGAGGATTAGAGACAGGGAAGCCAGAGGAGACAAAAAGCCATAAGGGTTGTCATAACAGACCAATCAAAGCACAGCTGAGGTATCTGCTAGTGGTTCTCAGAGAGGGTGATTATGACAAAGAGAAAGAAAAGAAGGAGGGAGAGGCCAGCTGAACACCAATTATCCTGACAGACATGCTATTGATTTCCTATCAGACCTACACAGCCATAAACACAGAACACATAACCTGAAACTGTCAAATCCGCTCTGCTTATGAACGCTCCGCTGAACCCACCACACACTCTCTCTCACACGCACACGAAACACTACTGCACTCTCGTCACCAAGTCCAGCCAAAGATTTGGCCTGTGGTTTTGGGTAATTGTTTTACTTAAGCGTTTCGCTTGGAGAAAATAAGGCAATCGTTTACAGAAAGTAAAGAAGACTGAAGAAATGTACAGTGCTACAAATAAAAGGAGAGTTTGTTCATGTGTCCATACACATATGATAGTATAGCATAATAGTACATATACTAATAGTAATAAATGTGTATGTACAAAATATAATGGCTTGCATAGGGCTGTATTTAGAATAATTACATATTAATAACTGATTTTACAGTAACTATTGAATAATGTAATATGATCAGACAGTGCAGCCCTCACTCCATCACACAGTAATGTTTTTGTTCTTATTTCCATTTCCATTCATTTAATAACTAAGGAAATTACCAAGCAATTGTTTTACAGAAATACTGTGGCCAAAACAATCACCTTTCAAATAAAGAAAATGAAAACAACATGTAAAGACTGACAGACTGATTACACTTCCATAACCAAGACTCTGCGGTTCCTTTGCCTTGTTTCCATCTCGTACAAAGAAAGAGCAGATGAATCCACATTGGGGCAGTGAGGTCAACCCAGCCAATAATGAAGTGATAAAATGCACTCGCACACGCTAACAGACTCCATACACACTCTCGGCACACACCTCATCAGCACTTCCTGCTCGGCTCGGAGATCAGTATACAAATGCTTGGCAGCATTGATCTGTTATTGATTATAAATTAGGGAATGCCCTGGTGTTCCTACAGAGATCAATAGTGAGCCATTGAGACACAGTGATCCACTCCAGCACTGTTTATTCAGCCTGCTCTTCACTAAAAGACTCCGTATAGCCAGTCACTTAGCACCTCTCACAGCTTTCATCTGGAGTCTCGCACTCAAGCAGTCAATAGTGTCACAGTAGAACCTGAGTGATGGGAAAATGCCAAGCAATATTTTGATTTCACTGCCTCATCCATGTTTTTGTTTCTCTATAGATAGTGAATGAGGAAACACTTTTCTGACAAGACTGAAATTAGGGTTAATGCTAAGTGTAGGCATTTCAAAATAAACAGTTATGGTAACTCAGCAATCTGTGTTGTCAGTAATACACAGCCATTTTTATGCCATAGCTAGCTAACTCAAGATAAATCACAATAGAAAGGACAGAGAGAACAAAACAATAACTCTGAAGTACTTTTGTCTGCTACAGAAAAGCCAATATTACAAGAATAAACGAAAACAGGACATCCAACAAAAAACAGCTATAACCTGAAGCCAATAACAAAACAAGACCTAAAAATCAAGGATGAAACTCTTAAGGAATGTTGGTATGAGACAATTCCTATTTCTCTGGCTCACTTGCTCAGTTTTAGAGATTAATTGTAAACCATTAATTAACTCATTGCTCGTTAGTGGGTGAGGCCTTTATCGGCTGCATTGATTGGCCACCAGCCCTAGCAAGGCCTCCTTCTGGGCAGTGAGGATGTAACAAGCCTGATTATTGGCAGATAAATTAACACAATCAATTCCTGCCATTCTCTACAAAAATCTCTCACTCTCATCCTCATTCTCTCTCTCTCTCTTTCTCTCTCTCTCTCTCTCCCTCTCTGACCGAGTTCAAGGATTGAGCTATTGTTTAAGTCATTAGTTGAGCTGATTTGGGGTTTGAACCAAATGCTAATTGACTCCACCACCAGTTTCTCTCAATTACCCCAGAGTAAATAACCGCCCTCTCTCTTGTTCTCTTTTCTTTCAGATTTGCTGTTTTTCTGCTTGCCTTTCAGCCCCTCCCCCTCCGCCATTCTGCCATCTTTTACTGCTGCACACTCCAGCAGCAAGCACAACATGGGAGACCAACCAAGATACTATTTTTAAAAAACGCTCACATTCGTTGTAATATTTTTCCCCAAACAAAAGAGATTACATATGATTTCTAAATTATTTTTGAATGCTTTGTGTAAAGTAATCCTAATATATGCCATAGGTTTTCCATCCAGGTGCCCCAACTTTAAAAAGCACAAAAGTACAAGCATAATGAAACAAATATAATAATAATCGAAGTAACTACAGCAGATTGCTAGGAGTTTTACACACAATCCAGAGTCTGATCAACCTTTTACCAGAGAACAGTTAACCTCGGCCAACCATCTAGACTATCTGAGGATGATCTGACATGCCCATAATAAAAACAAAAAAAATCTGAAATGCTGTAACGCTTTATGGTAAGTTCTAGAAAAAAAACTGTCATCTTAATGACACCTGTGAGCTCTTTGTTTATTTACTTATTTAATGAATTTCAAAATCTTTTCTCTTATACATCTACAAGAAAATGAATCAGAAAGGCCATGCATGTCTGGCTCTTACCGTTTTCTTGAGCAGGACACTTTCTGATCGTAAAGATGGCATTAAGCTCCTCCTCTTCATCCTGGAAGCCTTTTTGGATTCGCTGAATTCGTAGTAATCCTTCCCCTCTCTGGTGACTCAACGAATTGGAGTGCTGCACAAGACTGAGGCTGTTTTGGGTGGAATAATCGCACAGCACACAGTGCAGCCAGCCACCATCAGACACAGTTCCTTCAAACTGCTGCAGGTACTAAAAATGAATGAAATAATAGGATTTTAGCCATGTATTGATTTAAAGTTTTGGCAGTTGTTGTAGAGAAGTTCTTTTAAATATGACAATGCCTCACATTATTGTCACTGGAAACATAGAAACAAAGCACTGTGTATCAATTAATGTAATAAAAATGTATCACAGTGGTTTTGGGCCATGTCCTTGGTCCATTCATCAAGAAATATTCATATATAAAGGGCAGCTAGCATTTTCAAGTTGTGTAAAAATACAGTTATGAAGCTCTGATATGACAACAGAATATTACCATGTCACATCAGGCTATAAAATTGTGTGTGCTTCTAATCTCCGTATCAGCCAATATGTGGTGCAGACACACACCCTTATCTCTACTGCTATGATAATGTACACATTTCTATATACTCTGCAGTAGGTATACAGCGCATCATTCGATCTGATCCCCCCCCCTTTCATATCATAGCGTGTAATAAACTGTCCTGCATTTATACTAGTAGAAAAATACCAGGCTGTTAGTAGAAAGACATGTTTCAAGACAATCTGTACACGAGTACAAAGCTTATTTAAATTAAACTGTGATTACTTTAGATAATCGTGATTATTTTGGATAATTACAATTATTTTCCACAGATGCTTACAGTCATATGCTTATTTTGCAATAAACAAAATGTGAGTTTTCAAAACACATGCTGAGGTAAACAAACAAAAATAAAAGAAGTGAACTGAAATGTGAGGGTTCTCATGAAAACACATGTTCTAACTGTGAGGGTCATAAAAGCTTCAGAGAGCGCAGCGGTCAGTAATGTCTGTTTATTTGTGTTTGATTGTGTCTGTGGTCAGTTTAAAGCTACTGATTATAGACAGACAGTAAGTAGGACAGCTGATCACCTATTTTGGCCACTTTAGCTATCTGAAGTCTGCATTCTCACCGGCAGTGACAAAGCTGAAATTCTGCAGAAACACTTATATACCTATATATATATATATACACACACACACCACACCACATGGCAGCTGACTCTGGTTCTCTAGGACATAAGCAGAACCTATATAAGATTTTATCCTAGAAACAAAA
>BRDA01006115.1:91664-108154 GCA_036984385.1 Crenuchus spilurus | reverse complement strand
TTTGTTAGTGTTGATACTGTATAAATTTACTCAGACAAATGAGAATATTCTAATTATTTGAGATTCTGGATTTCTGATTTTCATGAGCTGATCAACAGTAAAACAAAAAAGGGTTGAAATGTCACATTACATGTACGGTAATTAATATAAAATATGTCCATTTACCATTTTGAATTATGTACAACATTTTTTTTTACAATATTCTAATTGCCATATGGCACTGTTTATCTCTGATGGAAAAAGTAATTTAACCCTTTACCAAAATGACACCATCTAGAAGTTACTAAGTTTGTTAGTGGACATTGATTAGCCTGTTTGCCACAGCAATTGTTAACAAAATCCATAAACCAATATTAAACTGAAATATATAACTAGTTAAATTCAACCACAAGTTAAAGTGGTTGTGCTGTGTTCTGCTACAGAAGTCAGATGGCATCCACATTCCTCTCGCTATCTTAGTAACAGAGTAAACCAAAGAAGATGGGATTTCAATCTGGCATTCATTGGGAATTAGCTCACTGAGTGTGTAAAATACAATCACACACACAATGAGAAACACCAGTCCACTTGCTTTGCTGAACTCTAAACTGATTAGAGATGTGCTGGGCTAATGGACCACATTAGCAGGAGAGAAAAAATAACATACAATCAATCTCCATTACAATACAGACCACAGAGGCCTAGGGGCAAGATAGCAGTTTCTTTCTCAGGTTGCCATGATAATTTCTTGCAATCCCCTGAATGTGAAGGAAGACCTTAACTCAGGCACAGACAGAACTGATAATGAAAATCCAAATTTTAATTTTAGTTAATTAACACAGGTTAACAGGATGAGTGAAGGAGGGTCAGAATTGGGATTAACACACACTCAAAAAAAAAAAAACATTCTCTCTGGTGCAATGGATTTGTGAAGACTGGCAGCTGAGGGTTGGTATGTGCTCACTGGTGGTGTATGAATTATTCAAAGGTAAGCCAACAAGCAATAACATACCATGTCAGTGTAAATATAAAATGTTTACTTTCAGTGATTGAGAACATGATTTGATGAAAATGAGCATTAGGAACAAGAGACAGAGATAAACTTGAAATACCAAAAAAGTGAATGAACACAAGGGGAAGTTCACCTTATTTCACATTTGAGCACAATATATATGTTTGTGTATTTTAATGATTTAACAACTTCCTGAAAATAAGCTAATATTTAAGACTAATAATTTTGGGGAATATTTAAATCATGTGTGTGTATGTTTTAAGGAAACACTGTCAAATTACACAGACAAGTGGATTGTGCTTGAATGTGAAATTTGGTAAACTTCCCCTTTAGAAGCATATATACATGTCAGATTAAACAAGATAATCAACTGAGAAGAATTTACCTTGTACAGTCTCAAGCTGGCCTCATGTCTGGAGCTCACCGTGTGTAGCTTTAGCTTCTCCAGACTGTTGGCTTCATAGTTGCATGCATTGCACCTGAGCTGTACTTGGATGCCAGCACTGACACACCTGAGTAGCCACTCCTCCTCTTCCTCTGTGTTTCCATTGTTACTGTTGGCTTCTTGCAGGTGTGCTGCTAGCTGGTAGCGCTGTAGGTGCTTGTCTGTCTGGCAGTGCAGCTGGAAGTTGGCCCTCAGGGGTGTGGCATAATGGCAAAGTCGGCAATGGTGGGCGTCACCGGTTGTGGTCCTCCAATCGGCATCAGGTAGCGAGCGCTGTGTGGCCAGATGCTGACTAAGAGCCTCCAGACTATCAGAGGAGAAATGTCCACACAGCACACAGTCAAACAGCATTTCTGGAGGTTCTCCTTCAACCTGTTTCTGGGAAGGTTCTTGCAAGACTTCACCAGCTGGCAGTACCACACTGGGGTCAGGCAGCTTGCTCTGGGCCTGGCAGTAACGGTAGAGCTCAGTGGCATTGTGGCGTCGCTGGCGCTGCATGTGGGCCAAGTTCTGCTGCAAGAGAAGCATGTTGTGTGTGTGTTTCTCACTGGTCATGTGTATGCGAAGGTTCCGTGCTACGTTGGTTTCATAGTCACACACTTCACATCGCCATGATGCACGTCCCTGGAGCTTTGACGGCGAGGGGGAAGTGGCCTGGATGGGGGCACTATGAGACAAAGGGCTAGGCTGGGATGTTGGAACATGTGGCCGTGCCTGTGTCTGCAGATTCTGCATATTGTTAAGGTGTTTGTCTGACTGCATGTGGATGCTCAGATTGCCCTTGGTGGTGGTGGAATACTGGCACACCTGGCAACGAAAAGGCTTGTACCCACAGGTGTATGTCTCCCCTCGAGCCAGCCGTGGGTGGCTCTGTCCACTACTGCAATAAGGGCACTGTCCATCGTCAGATTCTGGGTGCTTCTCCTTCATGTGGGCCTCCAGTGTCTGCTGATACTTATAGTGCCAGTTGCATTTGGGGCATTTCAGTGTCTTGCAGGAGTTACGCGAGTGAGTCATAGGAACTTGGCCACCAAAAGAATAAGAAGATCCTTGGATGCTGTCCAGTCCGACAACAAAACCCCCATCACCGTCAGCCAACAAACTTCCTCTAGACCCGACATCCACTAGGCCGTCCTCAGGCAGAAATTTGTTAGGCTGGGTCGCAGGTGGGCTTAGTGCAGGTGACTGGGATTCGCTATGGCTACTGGGTAGGTCAGAGAAAGCCAGCTTGTTATCGTGGCACAGCCTGCCATTTGGTTCCGTCTCCATGGCACTGCTGTTCTCTGACCGGCTGTTTGGTTCTGTTCCCGTCACACTCTCTTGGTAAGCAAAGTCTTTTGGAGTAGAGGCTGTGGGTGAGGTTTGTACGCTGGGGGAAACTGGAGCAGAGCCAAGGCAGTTAAAGCTTGTTCCGCACTCTAACTCATAGTCTGTAAGAGATTTGGTGTTGTTCATAAAGCTGGTTGCTATGGTGACAGAGTTGGGAGATTTGGGAATGCTTTGGTTTGAAAGAGCCTCTTCAATAATGTGCTCTTGTCTGCCACTGCTGCTAAAACCGCTCACACTGTCCTTCGCAGTGCAAACTACCTCTGAACTCAAACTCTCCTCTCCGTCTCCGCTACTTCCGTCATCTTTCCGTGGCTCTTCGTCCTTGTTCCTCTGTGTGCCCTCTCTGCCCAGTGTTAAAGGGTCTTTGGCAGGGCTCAGCGCTGAGGTAGGAAGGGGAGCTCTGGGTAGAGAGGGCTGGAGAGGGAGCCCAGGTTTAGAGATCTGGAGGTTCTCCCTCTCCTCCTGACTTAGCATAGCCAACGTCTTGTGCCCTGGGGTTGTGGCTGCTAACTGGCTTGGCACAGCATGTCCACTGCTAGTTTTTGGTTCTAGGAAGCTGAGGAGTGGGTGGTGGCTTGGGCCGACAGGCTGCAAGATGGCATAAGTGTGCTGGAGCAAGAGCAGACGCTTTTCCTCAGTGCTAAGTGTGATACTGTGTTGCTCTGAAACGTGACCTCTAAAAGCACGTATGTGGTCGAACGACAAACGACACAGAAAGCACACCAGGATGGGTTTGGCTCCACTAGGCAGCACCTGCCTTGCTTTAGTAACACCTGTCCTGGCAGAAGCTCTATCTTTGGATTGGCAGGACAGCAAAGCACGGATATCTCCAGGTAGGTGACACCAGTTCTTGGGTTGATGCAGGTGGAAGACACGAAAGCTCTTTAAGGTAGAGCTCTGGGAGGAAGGAAAATGGCATGTGCTAATAATGGGGGGACGAGAGGAGGAAGGAACCACACCACATGGCAACTGACTCTGGTTCTCTAGGACGTAAGCAGAACCATCAGCTTCATAGACAATCTCTCCAATCTGATGTTCTGCCTCGTCAACATCATAATTCTCCTCCTCCTCCTCGATCTCTCTTCCTTTTTCTAAAAAATCACCCACAGCATACTCATCAACCTGCTCCTCACCAATGCCACGTTCATACCCTTCTCCAAAAGTCGTCCTTTCTCCCTCATCCTCCACCACTCCTTTTTTCCACCCTGGTTCACGCTGGGTGGCCGAGCTCAGGCAAGAGGCTTTATCTGTAGGCAGGAGGAGTAGGCTGGAAGGTGGGGTGCAGAACCCTGAAGGCTGGTTTGTGTAAGGGCCGGAGGCTCCATCATTTGAGACAGAGTCACAGCACTCCATCCTCCCAGTTACTGAACACACTCATCCCACCCTGACCTAAAAACAAGAAAGAGAAACAGGGAGAGGTTAAGTCATTCCTTTTCCCATTAAAAGGAACTTTAAGCGAGAACCACTTTAAAATATACGACCTGTTATAAACTGCAAAAGGTTGTAAAAGTGTTCAAGAGTACCAAAAGAGAACTAAATACTCTATACACACTAACTCTAGATAAAAGGCTTTAAAACAAGAGGTGATGTTAAAAATATGGATTGTTTTATGACACCCCAGAATATATATGAGAGAGAGAGAGAGAGAGAGAGAGAGAGAGAGGAAAGAGATGAAAAAGGAGAGAAAAAAGACTGTACTGCAATCAATAGCTCTTTGCTATGCTGCATCACTTAAAGCTGAATATTACATGAGGGAAGTTTCTTGGAATCACTAAAATCTCTTCAATTAATCTCTCAGCCCGTCTGTCCCTTTCCTAACCCATCTCTCATGTCGGAAGCAAGTTCCCCTTTAGCAAACTGTAGGCTACACAGTAAAGGGGCTGCGTCTAAAGGGGTTTGCTCAATGCCAGAGCCTTCAGGCTACACTCCCAGAAGTCTTAGTCTTCTCAAGAGACCTGGGCTGAAAGAGCCCTTGAGCTATTTGAGTAATAAGTGGTTTCAGTTTAATTCTATTTGTGTGGCATTTTGCAACATCTGTTGTCACAACAGCAGATACACTATATCGACAAGAGTACTGGGACACCTGCTCATTCATTGTTTCTTCCTAAATGAAGGGTATTAAGGAGTTTATCCTGCTTTCGCTCAGGAAAGGCTTTCTACTAGATTTTGAAGCACTAGTGAGATGATGGATGATCATAACCTCATCCCTAACATCCCAAAAGTACTGGATGGAGCAGAGAACAAAGTTCCACTGCTCCACAGCTCAATGTTGGGGACCTTATTCCCCTCTAGCCCACACCTGGCATTAGACATGGTGTCAACAAGTTCATGTGTATCTGCTCCAGAGAGTCCTATTCTATTGGCAGTACTTCTATACAGGGACTAGACAAGCTGTGTGTGCATTTGTACTTCTGAGGCAGCAATAGGTAATATATATCCAATATACATGTTGTTATTAAGATTATGCTTCCAATCCCAATATGGGAGTGAGAGATGCTTGTACTTGAAGGGAATCTGGTGGGAATATAGTAAATGATGTATGTATGTATACTGCGCACACACAGTGTAATGTGTATGTGCGTGTGCGCACGTGGAGGTAATTGCTGCACCTCCCAGTTTAAAAGTGCAGATTGTGCTGAGATTCAGACGGTTATATTGAGCTCTTTCTGATCCTGACTGCTGGAGGGGTTTAAAGTGCTTATAGGAAAATCAATAGCATGAATGCTAAGCAACTTACTGGAAGCTGGAGCAGGATGCTAGCACTGTGCTAAGGATGTGTTCACTCATTTAAGCTCAATCCAATCCTCAGGCCTAGATCAAGGGGCTTTGGCAGCAAGTCAAATGCACAGTATCACAATAGCACAGAGGAGCACTCGCATGGAGCACATGTACAATATCCAAGAGACTGTCCAGATACTATATGTACATGTTGTAATTAGCACTATACCTCATTAGCAGCTAGTTTAATTAACACCCTCTTTGGGACACCTCTCGGACCAATTACCATGCAAATGTGTGTATGCGAGTTCTCTCTTTTTGGAGTTTCTGCAAGTAAGTTAAACATGTTTAATAAGAAAAACATCTCTTAGGCAATACTGATCATACTGGTAGGGCAGCTTTTCATACGGCGACCAAACATGAAACATAGAATATACTCCATCTCATACATTATAGCAGTGATTGAGCGTTTTCTATGGCCGATGTCCGATATATAATGCCAATATGTTTGTTTTGCATTTGTTAAAATATAAACAGTAAATTAATTATTGATTTGAGATGAAATGATAGTTTTATAAGTTTTGTCTTCATCTGCCTGAAGAGTGATAATACTAACATTGATACACTGATAAGACTGCCTGCAGTTGCGATTGTAAATGTGCCATTTTTTGTTTACCATCAGGAGGCTGATTGTTTAAAAATACTCATCCCATTATTTAACAGCTGCAATAATTGGCTCGATTAATCTGCTAACTGATTTAATCAGTTTACCACTAACCTTAAGTCATCTGGTCCTGTTAATAACATCACAAAAAGCAAACAAACAAGTACCAAATAGTCATACTGTTCATTCATACCTGAGGTATAGGCTTCAGCCACAATAAAGCTGAATACATTTAACTAGTATATTTGAAAGTAAACTTGACTCAACAGTTAATAACCACCATACTTTTCAATAAGCCTCCTCCACCTCTCTCTCTCTCTCTCTCTCTCTCTCTCTCTCTCTCTCTCTCTCCGTCTCTCTGTGTGTGTGTGTTTGGACAGCTGTCCCCTCTGCTGTGTGCTTGCCTTTGATCTTTGATTTAATGCACCATTTCCATTAGAAACACTAAGTCCATTCAGGAGCCAAAAGAGACTTCAAAAAAAAAAAAAAAAAAAAAACCCAGAGAGACTAGGACAGAGAAAAGCTGGAAGACTTTAGAAAAACATGTCAGTTAGGCCATACAGTGTGATAAAATAAACTAGCTGTTAACAAAAAAAAAGAGACTTGAAAATATATTTTTAAAATGTTTGTAGCTGTAGATCAAGGGTGAGACAGTAGAGGTGTAAGAAAGTATTGACACATTTGAGTATTGCAATATTACCGGTATGTTCTGTGATACTGTATAAAGTCTCAAACACACAGTATGAATTCTAATTAATAGTTTGCATGCAAAGAATGGGGGCAGACAGTGACTCATTTTTGTGTTGTGTTTAAACTCCAACCACTATACAGCAGTGTTGTAATCTATCCTCTGCCATTAGACTCTTACAGGGACTGTGATAACATTGCAGATCTGACTGCATAAAAAGGAAGCTTTTCCTTTTACTCAGACTGGATGAAAATGGTGATATATTTTTATACTACGGCAATTTTCCTAAAATTAAATTTAAAAAACGCAATATACACAATATACAGCTTTGCTTACAGCGTCCCAATATATTTGAATATACATAACTCTGCTATTAGAATTCAAACAGATCACCAAGTTCTTGCTAATACACAGATATAATATGCAATCCTACCGTGTTTGCCCAGTTTGGTGATTTTATTATCTTATTTGTTTATTAGCAGGTTTAGAGAAGCAGGGAAATCACCACACTGTGCTTACTCCAAATTTTAGCCCTTGACACAGGACTAAACTTCCTGAATGGAAACAGAAAATGAAAAACACATTGGAGGTCAAAGACAAAAATGTAACTACCCACACTGGAAGAGGAAACATTAGGAATGTTTTGTACAGAAAATGAGTATCAAACACGTTGACATTTCAGATCCTGGGCCTATTTACTTCCTCTAAATGTACTACACGGTCATAAGCCAAGTCAAAGATAGCAGAACACGTAGCATATTCATCACTGCATAACAGGCTTGTTGACTTGGAGAATAGCTGATAGTTGTAGAACACTTTGAGCATACTTCAACAGTTCAACCAGCTATTGACAGCTAAAGAAATACTCTCAGACTGCTGGAGAGTCTGCTTGTGTCAATGTTAAGTTCAATGATCTTTGCTGGCATTGCTTCTTTTCATATATTACTGCTGAGCTACAACTACAAGGTGAAAGCTTTTATTTTTCACATTTTCATTTTCCCTGTAAATGTCTGCTGAAGCAAAACACAAGCACAAGAGCTGTGCATTCACTGCATAGAAATAAATGAGTGCATCCACTCATAATGTACTCATCCATATTTAAATGAAATGTAATTCACCTAAACCTGAGATATGTTTTGCTATGTGTTGGCAAATAAGCAACCTTGAGCTTTTGGAATAAAGAACAATATCACTAAAATGTATTACATTATTATTGCCATTATTTACTGCAAAAGGTACAAGAACATAACACGTCAAAGTGTCTTTACAAATTCAAACAATAAATACAGAATGATCGGCTCATCGGTGATGAAAGAATAAATGTGTTTACGATAACATCTACTTCATTTACTAAACTAAACTTCAAAATATAAGACTGCTGTAATGTTCTACTGCACCTTACAAAAAAAGAATAGTGAAAAATATTATTTATATATACGAGATGTGTGTGCTTTTGAAATATCTTATTTTTTTAATATATATTTTTATAATTATATATATTTCTTAAATTAATATTCAAACAGTTTCAACACTGAAACAAAAAAGGCTTGACATGTCACTTTACATGTATTAATTATAAAAGATATATGAAAAAATTAGTCAACATTAAATTTTTTTTTTACATTTTCTCATGTCTATTACAAGGTTTCGGATAAACTGTGATTTTATTTATTTTTTAATTACATGTTTATGTTGATGTTTTGGACATCATCTACTGATTTTAACTAACAGTTGATGTAATAAGACACCTGCTGCACTTATGTAAGAAAGTCTATTCCCTGTATATGTCCCTCACAACATTGAGCCTTGTTTGATTCTAGTTTGAGCATCACTTAGAAATGGCTACTTCCATTTAAACATTACAGAGCTGCAGCAAATAAGGTGTGACCCTTTTTATTCTTGGCCACTGTTCTCCTAAAGCAGACAGTGCAGTGTAGCTCAATATTTGCTGAAGATTCTGTTGAGGATTGAGGGACTCCATCACAGAATCGTTTCTGTTATCTGTCTGTCTTTATTAAACCTGTACAGAGAGTGCACACTAATGTAACACACACACAAACTCACACTGAGGATGTAATGGAGAGCAGGGCTTAAGCTGACAAGAGGGGCCCCATGGACTGTTTCTTTGGTGTTTTGTGTGTGTGTGTGAGAGAGAGAGACAGAGAGTGAGAGAGACAGACAGAGAGAGAGAGAGACAGAGAGAGAGAGAGAGAGAGAGAGAGAGAGAGCAAGAGAGGGAGGGTGAGAGAAGGAACAAGAGTGAGAGAGAGATCAGTGAGCATGCTCTGCTCTACCCTACCACAGCCATTGTTATGATAAGCAGAGAGAAGGCCAGTGAACGCATGCGCACACTCAACCGCAAACAAAATAATGACTGACCAGTTACACATTTGCTGCAATCAATTGCAAATACAGCTAACGAGAAAGGCTGCCACTAGTGATTACAATTTCACCCAAGGTCTATATAAAGTGGGCCCATTTCCATCTGCACTGCATTACACTTACAGAGGTAAACATCATTAGGTGTGAGCTTAGTTCTCAATACTCACCAAATACAGAACAAAAATAAATAACCATCTTCTTAATAAAACTACAGATTTGATCATCTGACAAAGTCAAACAATTTGTATTTTCATATTAGAGTTAGATTAGCACACGGGCGACAACACCTAAAATTCACTGCTCATACATATAAATCCACAATAAACCAGTACTCAGTATTGCTCTTCATCATCAAGAAATATGAGGTACTGCCTTGCATCAGAAGTGGTATTTTAGAAGAGTACATGTCAGTGAGCATTCCTGTCACATTAAAAATTAAGAGCCCATGTCTGAAACACAGCATAACATGCAATAAATATTGCTTCCTTTAATTATACATAGAACATTTGTCATAGCATATCAGCAGCTTGTTCAGTGATGCTGAGAGCTCTGTCAAGAAGAAGGTCTAGTAAAAATGCTACATTGCTCTAAAGACATTTCAACTTTGTTACTAATAATAATATTTACATTTCAGAGGTACACATATATCTTAATTGTAAGAAAATATGCATACTCTGGATATGGCTCCCCTAGAAAGGTGCCTAACAACACTGCAGTAGTGATGTGACTAAAAGTGTAGTCTAATTCAATTGAATTAGGCCTAAAACTCTCCTTGTAAGGAAAATAATCACCCCCGGGTAAAGCTTAAAAACAATAAGACTATGACTAGAGTACTGGGCTTACATATGTGAAAATCACTGTTTTATTTTAAACGGTGCTGAATTAATACCAGGACTTAAAATTGTTTCCTCTAATTTGATGCAGAAGGTATTAAATTCCTTCCCCCTCAGGAAGCTCAGCAATAATACTGAGTAACTTTAAAATGCACTCTTATTACAACTATGAATTTTCAGCACTGCCTCTAACTTTTATCTATTTAATTTCGCTTCTGGGTGGTTGCAAATCACAGGAACAACGTAAACAACCAGCAGCCTGCTAATTTGTCATGGAGAATACAATAACACGGAGACAGCCCTAAAGGTGTCACCACTGATAGATGAACTGTAGCTGAGATCCCATCAGCTGCCTTATATGTACCGAGAGACTTGGCACAGCTGAAAAATATTCATGTTCCAAATCATCTTCGTCTATGAACAATCAGAGGCTTTTAAATCTAATTATACTGAGCTTAATACAATAATATTTGTATTAATACATATGACAGGGGTGAGGTTAAAAAGGTTAGCTGATGAACAGAAGGAGTGATTATTTTCTTAAATATTTAGATTACAGGTTCAACTACAGTGCAGATCCTTTGTCAGGTACAGCGGGTTTTTAAACACCGACACAAAATACTTAAAACACATTATAGTGCCATTTTCTTCAGAATGCCGGTTAATAGTATACTGCACATCAAAATAAACCTCTTTATTTTTCGTGTTTATTACCTCATGCTATGAATAAACAAAGTCAATTGTCATAACTATTAAAGCTATTATATATATATATATATATATATATATATATATATATATATATATATATATATATATATATATATATATATATCCTTTAATGTAATCCATGATTTTAACTAATCATTGGTTGATTTGCATAAAAGAGCCCCCTGCAGTATCACTATTGCAATAATGTCAAAGATTTTATGCAGCCCTATTAAAAACATACTGATTCATTGTCCAAACACTTGTTTTAATTATATAGAGCAACATATATACTGTACTAAAATGTAACATCTAAACAAAACATCCGCAAAGGCTGGTCCGAACGCCATATTGTGTGATACCTGACGTTTTGTTCAGTGTACGCTTAAGGATGGCAGTACAGACGATGATGCAGAAGACAAGGAGTCAAGAACGATGTCATCAACCCATCCATACATACAATAAAAAGGTAAGGTCTGTGTTTGTTGGACTACACAGTAGGAGTGACCAAGACAGTACAGAGGGAAAGCCAGACTGCACATAATACAAATGTACTATACAGTGCAGTAAACTGCATTACATTTGAGAACACACACACAGTAGTGCTAAACCCAAATACAACATAGAATAAGTCCAAAATTAGGCACCAGACTGCTTGCATTGCCATGACCGACTACATCTTGAGTAAGAAGAACATTTTGTGGATGTAAGTCTGGGATTAATGTGCAGAACGACACATAACATCAGGGTTTTGCTACTGTATTAATGAGCCTGGCAGAACAAACAAACACACATGCCCATAAACACACAAATCCCAACCTAACCATCTGATTCCTGTGATCAGCCCTTCATTCACATTTGCTTCCCTACAGAGCCGCCCTCCTCCTGTCAGCTCGGATCTTCAGCTTCTCACTCTCACTCCTTTCACCCTATCTGTCTTTTTTCACCATTCTTTCTCTAACACCGTGCACTCTGACCTATGTGTCAGGGCTCTTTGACCCGGCATTCCTCCCCCCTCTACCCTCCCCCTCGTCCACCATGATGTGCTGAGCATCATCTGCTTTTGCATTTAACCCTGACACAAGCTACCACAAGACCAAAGTTACTTGCAGAAACTTGAACTAATCTGGTGAAACATAGGAAACTATAATGTAGGTGAATAAATGTGAAATCATCAGTCTGCTCTGAAAGTCAGAGAGGAAAAGATAAGAGAAAGGGAATGAAAATAAAACAAGTTAAAGTAACAAAAACAGCTGATCCATTTCATTATATTACAAGTCTGCACATGACTATTTAGTCCATAAATCAGTATCTTACTATCAGTATATGTTCTTTATTGTTACTAGTCTTGCCTTTGCCAGTACTGAAGACAGAATTGAAAAAATTACATTCTTCCATAAGGAAGTGGGGAAGATCTTCAAATGATATCTTTTCCAGACTATGGTCGTCTCTGCCCTTGTTTATGGATGTTAGAGCTAAACAATAAAAACAGGACAACCTCAATGTCTGAGAAGACATTTTGACAGATAAATGGATTATCAACCCAGTTAAAGCTCAGGTTTCGCAAGAAGCCCAGACAAAACTAAATCTCTTATTTTGGACACATTATCACTTAATGTGTCTAAGCAGCTGATGGTAAAGGAAGAGGACCAGCAATGGATGGATACAATAAGAGGAATCATTAAGCCATGAAGATCCAAAACAGACGACAGAGTTTTCTGGAGAAACAGCATCCATATAGTCACCATGAGTCAGAACCGAGTAGAGAGTACTCATTATTATTATTATTATTATTATTATTATTATTATTATTATTATTATCACAGCATAGTAACATTGACACAAGTTTTGCTCATGTTTAAAGCCCAAGCAAAAAGTTATGTTATTGTTCTAGCTAATTCAAACATCAGATGAAGAAGACACTCCGGACGAAGCTGGGGAGCAAAACACACCTTTTTGGAGCTTTTCGGATTTAAGTATTAAAACCAACCTTTTTCTACGACCAGACACCATTTTAGACATCTGTCTGACTGAACACTACCGCCCACGTTTATTAACTACGAAAAACAAGAGAGAAAAACTACGATAAGTTAGCTTCGCATCCGAAATCGCCGTTCCACCTTAAATAGCGCAGTGGCTCCATTGAGAGGTGAGGCGAGCTGTACGCAAACTGCTGCGATATTTAAGGTGGAACGGCGAGCTCGGATACGAAGCTAACTTCAGCTTCGTAAAAATAAAAGCTGTCGACTGGCTTTGAAGGGGAATTTTTGGACTCGAACGAGGACGACCGACTGAAAAGAACAGGTAAACCGACGCACAACTTCCTACACTGAACGTATAGCCACAAGAAACGGAGAAAAGTCGCTTGTAAACACAAATAAAGCCGATCACAGTGAAACAAACTTACATTCGTCCGTCTGCGTTCGTCTTGCTTTGTATTCCAGCGGACGGGCGTCGCGCTCACAGCTCCCACTCGCCTACTTCCATTTGGTCAGTTAGCTTAGATTAGTGAAAGAGGTATATCCTTTATCTTTTTATTTTCCTTTTTTAAAGCCTTGAAAAGAGAGAGATTATTTGGTTGTGAGGCGGAGCGGCGTGCCTGGGCTCGGTTAAGAGGAGAAAGTGGTGTTTGACGACTCTGAGGAGAGAGAGAGAGGGGGGAGAGAAAAAAAAACTGTTCAGTCTTTATTCCTGCTAATTACTTTTCCTGCAAGAAATGGCTGGAATTAAGGCAGTGCGCATGCGCAGTACTCCACAGTCACGACGGGAAGGGCTAATTAGCTCCTCCTGGATCAATAAGAGTCCAGCACGGCCGGAGGGGGAGGGGGCAACACGGACGGGGGCAAAAGTGATGGAATTACCCCAGATAATCTAAGTGTGTTTTTATATCACACAAAACAGACGCGTTACGAGGAAAGTGAAGCTGAACTTAGTAGCACAGTTAGTATTATAGTATTAATGTTTTATACAACAGAATAAATAACACAAGCCGACATTTTTGGCAAATAATTAAAGCACAAAATAATGTTTAAAGAATAGATGTTTACGTAGATATTCTCAGCCTCTGTTTATTTATGAAAGTCTTACGAAGCGACATAGTGTATTATATTCGTGAATCTGTACATTTATGGGTTTAATTTATGTAACATTTACATACTTTAGATTAATTATAGAGTTAAAATTGACTATAAGGTAAAATAAACTAAGGAGAGATGTGAGAAGATATTTTAACATATTCTAATAGTCAATTACGATAAAATATTATAAATAATATGATGTGTAGTTTAAATGGAACGCATCGTTAAATACACAGCTTTGAATTTAATTTTGTATAATGATGCTTCATTCATGTCTGATGATGATGATGATGCTTTATTTATTTATTGTTATTATTATTTATTGTTATTAGTGTTGTTGTTTACCTGTATATTATTTTAATTAGATTTTTAGGGTTTTATGTTCTTAAGCACCACTGCACATGCTGGATTTAAAAAGAGCATATTAAATAAGTGGTTAATGAAGAGGTATAGAGATATTTTAGTGTCCAGACCAAAGATGTGGGTCCAGTTTACCTGCAGCTGGAAAATCTCAAATATCTCATCTGTAATTTTTATTTCTGCCCGTTTCTGTTTCTCACTCCGCTTTTGTCATGATAATTCTTTTGTGTGTGTGTGTGTCTTCGTGTCCGTCTTGCGGCCTCATTAAACTGACAGTCTGGACTTTTTCATCACAAAGTCACCATGAGATTCTCTTTGAAGGAGAAAAAAATCGAATTAAAAGTATAAAAGATGCTGAATGAAAGTCAGAATGAGCAGAGTGTTACAGCTTGAATTCAGTGAATGAATATGACTTTTCCCTCCACAATGTTGATTATATATATATATATATATATATGTATATGTATGTATGTGTGTGTGTGTGTGTGTGTGTGTGTGCGTGTGCACATTCTTTTTTTAATACAAAGTGAGTATTATTTTCACTGAATGCTGCATGGTGTATTACAGTTTGTATTTATCTATTTACGTATTTATTTCATTTCTATCATATATTGTGGATTTAAACGGTTTGCTGTATTTCATGCTGATGTTTAATGTCGTTTTTATGAATTTTTTATAAGTTAAATCACTTAATCTTATTGGATTGCTCTGATGTGTCCTGAATTGCTTTATTTTATCAGCTTAATTCGTAAGATTTTGGGCTGACTGTCCTAAGCCTGTACCTTCATTCAGTAAAGCTTCATCTGTTCACTGATGTCTCATTATAGTCCGTGTTTTATTTATTTTATTTTACCAAATCAAAATGCAACGAGTTTTATATCAAACTGCAAATAAACATTCATTAAAACAGGCGAGGACTCAGTGAGTCTCTTTGCAGCAACTTCTGTCTAAATCTAATGTAAAAACTCTAGTTTAGTATACTTTTACTGTCCAAATTTTATTTTTACCAGCAGCACAATCAAATAAAAATCTCAAAGCTGTATTTTCTGTTTATCCCACAAAAGTCAAACGGAAGTGATTTAACAATTTTTCCAATTGACTGTATTTTATTCGCAGACGTGCAATATTAATTTCTGAGCTTCAAAGTGCAAATATCTCTTCCATCCTCCACTGGTGTTTAATCTGGTAATAATATATAAAATAACTTATACATATACACATGCACAGCACGTTTCGTTGCAGAGCCAAGTACAGAGCTGTTATGCGATTTAAAATGATGATGATTATTATTATATAGGCCTGAATATGAGGGATTATAATCCTACCTTTGGACATTTGCTCCGCTCTCACTTTCATACCGGTGCTCTTTTAGCGCCCTCTGCTGTTCATTCGGCTGGACGCGTCATGATTTTTCCCTACGCCCGTTTTCCGACAAGCCCCGCCTTCTACGCTTCGATTGGCTAGTAGGCTCTATTTCTCCACTCGGATTGGCCATAAGTTCATACACTTCATGCATGCAATTGAACATGAAGCGCTATCCAATCACAGCGCATTGTCGAGATCCTCGTTGGACCTGACGAAATACTGGTGGAAAACCAAATTACGCGAGGTCCGTTGTAGTTGCCTTTGAACCCGGACACGCCGGTGTTTTAATTAATCGGCGTTTGTTAGTGACGCTTCAGAACAAAAACTAACATGAAAACACGACGTGTAGCATCTTGTGAGCTTTTAGATTTTTGATTAATTATTTTGCGTGTGCTAAATCGTCTGTATTGTCAGGCTGGATCCAGGTATTGTGGACAATAATGTCAATAAAATATTTTATTCAGTAAAAATAGCGAGATTCTGACTGGCTTTATAATTCAAATACTGCCAGTCCCATATCAGCACACACACCTTGTCTCATATAAACATACACACACCCTGTCCCATAAGACCTTAAACACACCCTGTCCTATATGAGCTAACAATACACACTGTCCCATAAGACGTAAACCCCCCAACTAGAGTCTACTGTTGACAGCTGAGGGAATTAGCAAAAGCATAAGTTATGATGGGAGGCAGGGAGGACAAATCTAAAACCTTAAATAATAGCCTTAAATAAAGCTCTCTATGCATACCAGAATACTGACCTGGAGCTTTATGTGTACATTCAGTTGTTTTCTTAATTCATATGAATGAATATTCTATATATGTATGTTTATACTCACTAGATGTACTTAATGCTTTTATGTCTGCTCATTTTGTTGTAAAATAACAGTGTGTGTGTGTGTGTGTGTGTAAATAGCTGGCTTG
>BRDA01006115.1:77661-91654 GCA_036984385.1 Crenuchus spilurus | reverse complement strand
CAAATTACGCGAGGTCCGTTGTAGTTGCCTTTGAACCCGGACACGCCGGTGTTTTAATTAATCGGCGTTTGTTAGTGACGCTTCAGAACAAAAACTAACATGAAAACACGACGTGTAGCATCTTGTGAGCTTTTAGATTTTTGATTAATTATTTTGCGTGTGCTAAATCGTCTGTATTGTCAGGCTGGATCCAGGTATTGTGGACAATAATGTCAATAAAATATTTTATTCAGTAAAAATAGCGAGATTCTGACTGGCTTTATAATTCAAATACTGCCAGTCCCATATCAGCACACACACCTTGTCTCATATAAACATACACACACCCTGTCCCATAAGACCTTAAACACACCCTGTCCTATATGAGCTAACAATACACACTGTCCCATAAGACGTAAACCCCCCAACTAGAGTCTACTGTTGACAGCTGAGGGAATTAGCAAAAGCATAAGTTATGATGGGAGGCAGGGAGGACAAATCTAAAACCTTAAATAATAGCCTTAAATAAAGCTCTCTATGCATACCAGAATACTGACCTGGAGCTTTATGTGTACATTCAGTTGTTTTCTTAATTCATATGAATGAATATTCTATATATGTATGTTTATACTCACTAGATGTACTTAATGCTTTTATGTCTGCTCATTTTGTTGTAAAATAACAGTGTGTGTGTGTGTGTGTGTGTGTGTGTGTGTGTGTGTGTGTGTGTGTGTGTGTGTGTGTGTGTGTGTGTGTATGTTTGTGTGTGTAAATAGCTGGCTTGATGCCAGCCCTCTGTGTTGTTTTGCCTTAAGGCCATACTGGAGGTCACTGTTTTTCACCCTGATACAATTATCTCCCTCACAGATTTATCTAATATGAGTTAATTACCCCTACAGGCTACCATCCCTCTTTCATTTCCTCTCCTTCTCGCTCCTGTTTTGATTATATTTTATGTTAACATTATAAACACAAGAAAACACATTCATAAAGATGTTAAGAACAATCAAGAGCCTTGAGTTCACTCACAGCATTAGCTTCATTTCTGCCTGTCTGCCTCTTATTACAGTTAGACAGGCTGCCGGGGTGATTTATCAATGCTGTTTGGGTTTGGACAGATTAGAGGGGAATATACATCTGCTGTATCTGCTCAGTCTGTAAAGCACAACTCAGTACAAGAGATTCTTTTATTTAACACACTGACCTGAGCCTGCAGGTCAGTTATGGTCACTAACATGAGATACTCTTTGCAGGAAAGATGTAGGATGAGCAGTGTACTGCTTTTGGTATTTTTAAATCACAACACATATTTGTGGAGATTTTGAGAGGTTGATTTGATCACACTTCTGTGAAGATGGTGAGATGCAGGGATGTTGCATGAACCATTTGTGTAGATGTTGAGATATTGAGTGGACCACTTGTTTGTGGAGATGCTGAGATGTTCAGTGGACCACATGTTTGTTGAGTTTGTGAAGATGTGGAGATGTGGTTTGCAAAAATGTGAAGTTGTTGGTGTTGGCTGGACATTTATGAAGATGTTGAGATATTGAGTGGACCACACATTTGTGAAGATGTTGAGATGTGAGTGGATTGCATGTTTGTGAAGATATTGAGGTGTTGAGTGGACTACACATTTGTGGCGATGTTGAGATGTTATGCGGATCACACATTTGTGGAGAAGTTCGAGATGTTAAGTGGACCACACTTTTTGGAAGATGTTGAGTGGGCTGCATATTTGTGGAGATGTTGATACGTTGAGTGGACCACACGTTTTTGGAGATGCTGAGATGTTGAGTGGACCACACGTTTTTTGGAGATGCTGAGATGTTGAGTGGACCACATGTTTTTTGGAGATGCTGAGATGTTGAGTGGACCACACGTTTTTGGAGATGTTGAGCTGTTGAGTGGACCACACGTTTTTGGAGATGTTGATACGTTGAGTGGACCACACGTTTTTGGAGATGTTGAGATGTTGAGTAGACCACACGTTTTTGGAGATGTTGAGCTGTTGAGTGGACCGTATGTTTGTTGAGTTTGTGAAGACGTGGAGTTGTTGATGTTGGCTGAACCACACGTTTGTGCAGATGTTGAGATATTGAGGGGACCACCCATTTGTGAAGATGTTGAGTTGGCCCGACGTTTGTGAAGGCGTTAAAATGTTGAGTGGACCAGGCAATTGTGGCGATGTTGAGTGGACCACACTTTTGTAGAAATGTTATAGACCACACGTTTGTTGAGATGTTGAGTGGACCACATGTTTATGAAGAGGGTTTTTGCGATGGTGAGACCATTTGTCCACCATACTGTCCATCTTAAAGAGCCATAATGACCTACTGTCGGCTACAGAACTGTTTGCACATTATGAGCTTTATTCCTTAAATAATCTCAGCATGTGAATACTTTGATATCTATGTTTCTTAATAGTTTTGGTTAGATTTTTTTATATTTTCAGTAGATGTGATATGTACAACTGTGCTTCTGTTCTCTTCATCCTGTGTGATGAATTCCCTTCACTTAAGCAGGTTAAGCACTTTGCTCACTTCACATCTTTTGACATCTGCAGCTTCAAAAGCCTCAATGTTTATTCTCATAGACTTGATCACGTATAATCAAATGAATTATGAGTTATACTATCTGACATTTACACTGTTTTAGGTAATATTGTATTATGTATAAGAGCACATATAAATTGTCCACTCGTGTCACGTGTTACGTGCGCTGTTTTAGAAGCTTCGCGTGGGATCACGTGTTTTTAGATGGTTTTACACGAGATATTCAGCTATTTTTTCTCTCAGACTCCTTTATATATCTGTAAAGACTCTTAATAACGCAGAACATATTTATTAATGTTGATTAAAGGTACATCATTAACATTCACAGCGTTTAACATCCGAAAAACATCCACGCGTCCGTGTGTGTGTGAGTCCAGATGAAAAGTCTCTGCTCTGTCCAGTTCAGACCTACTGATTTAAAGAGAAATAAGAGGACGCTGAAAAAAATCAACCATTTATTTATTTAAGTTCGTTTATTATCACTTTATTAAAAACAATTATTTGACAAATTAATTTAATAAAACGGATTAATGTGTTTAAATGAATAATGATAAAACACGAAAAATATTTGATCTGCACAATAATAATTATCAACTAATTATACAGCAATAATAATAATAATAATAATAAATTTATTATTATTATTATTATTATTATTATTATTATTATTATCACATTATCAGGTAAACCTTCACTTTCTTGTTGTTAATAATATGAATAGATAAGAATAAATAACAACACAGACTCTCGTGCATAAATATGTTTATGTCGAGCTGTCAGTGTATTTTCTTATTGAGAAAGATGAAAATTTCAAAATGAATTTAAGAGCACCACACACTCACTCACACACACACACACACACACACACACACACACACACACACACAGAGAGAGAGAGAGAGAGAGAGAGAGAGAGAGAGAGAGAGAGAGAGAGAGAGAGAGAGAGACTGACTGATTGTGTTGTGTTATTCACTACAGTCGCTTATTTCCAGTTTTTGAATCAATTTCAGAAGTAAAACACTGACTATCGTCCAGAGCAGATGAGCAGAACTGAGCGGTACTGAGCAGAACTGAGCTGTTGTGAGTAGAGCTGGGCTGTGCTGTGATGAGAAGAGCTGAGCTGTTGTGTGATGAACTGAGCTGTAATGAGCAAGAACTGAGCTGTGGTAAGCTGAGCGAAGCTGTAATGAGCTGCGGGGCTGCAGAGCATGAGGGGCAGCTGCAGGCTACAACACAAAAGGCCAAGTTCATGGCCTTTAGGACAACAATAGACCTGATGTTACACACACACACACACACACACACAGAGAGAGAGAGAGAGTCAAGATCAGGGAAAAAAATAATAAATCAGTAATTGTTGTGCATGAATAATAGGCCTAAATAATTACCTATAGACCTACCGAAGCAAATGCAAGAAACCTTTAGTTCTCCTTTGGAACAGAAAGTGTACAAAAGCTCTGTGTAATGTGTGTAGTGTGTGTATGAAATGTGACATTTTAATTTAAATATTAAAACACAACATTTTTAAGCATTTTTTGAAGGAGACCATCCCAAAACGTGTATACTAAGGATAACAGACACAGGAGCAGTTTTTGCCCCATCAGGTCATCACAATCATAAATAGCTGATCATCAGTATCATCTGTGAGGTTATAATACTCCTGGTTCACGGTGATGGTTCTTAAATCCATCGTTACCACTGTATTCCCATACATGTTCTACACTGCTGTTGTTACAGTACTATGTACTGTATATTGCTTATATCCACTTAATCTGCATGTTGCTCATATATTGTGCAGTAGGTGGGTTGACTGCATATTACCTCATATAGCCTGTGTGTATTGTGTACTGAATATTTTGTATTGTCTGTACATGAGATGTTCATAACCCGTATACTGCATTTAGTACTGAATGAGTCTGCATGCTGTTAAACAGGAGCTCTTTTACAGTGATAAATCTGTACAAACGTCGCCACCTGCCGGCAGCAAACGGAACGGCACTGCAGGTTAAAGTTAAGCACTGTAGTACTTCATGTTTGCAGAATTCAGCTGCTTAAGGGTGCTGACACAGCTGTTCACCTGTACGCACACAGCTTGTGTATTCTCCAGCGAAAAGCAGTACTAGTAAAACTAACTTTTACAAATAAACAACTTTAATTAATATCCAACCCCCCACCCAGTTCACTGTATGTAGACTTCATGTCTCCACAGGGTGATGAACAACTCAATAGACTCAACAGGGACACCAGCAGAAAAGCTGCCTCTCTCTGATGATGAACTTAGACCCTGTTTACCAGCTGCAGTTCTACATACGACCAACAGGTGGCAGTGAATTAACACAAACCTGTACTAAATTAGAAGTTACTCTGATTAAGTAATGACTATAGTGTAGAAAATAACTTGTGTAGAACTAACAAGGAGAAAAACACTTCAGTGCTAAATACTGGAACTTTTTTTTTAGACTAAATTATTCTTTTAGTCGTGATGGAGGCCTAAAATAAACAGACAAGGCTCAATATTCAGATTATCCAAATACCAACGCCCTGTCAGTAAACGTCAACAGAGAATAGCAGATGACTTTCCTCCTAAATGTACAGCGTTATCATATGAAAATATCTAGGAAAGTACAAAACATTATAACATGTAACTGACCTCTGTTTGCATTAATAGAAATGTAAATCATTCAAACACAAGAGACCATAAGTAAGAAAATCTGCATATAGTCTTATTAAACAGACAAATCATAATCTGTACAGACATTAAAAAAGCACTAGCTGTGTTCAGTTGTTACATCTCAATATTACATGGCAGAATTTCAGAAAATATCACAGCCATAACTTTTTACAGAGTGAAGAGGTTTAGTCCATTTGTAGTTTTCCGAGTATGTTCTATAGACAATACAGAGAAGAAAAATGACTTCAACATTTGTGTGGCGTGCAATTTTGAGTCTTTACAAAGGGGCAGAGAAAAGGACATTTCAATCAGTGTAGTTGTTCTTTGGCTCCCACAGTCTGTGCTCTGCTTCTGCACTCAGGTCCTCACCAGCGGTCACAGTTATTAATAAAAAAAAGAAACCCTGCAAAATACATGTCCTTCACAACTGCTATGCATTGTAAGGTTGCATACGCTCCTGTGTACACACCACAGAAAAGTCCACTAATGCATCTCAACAACACAAAATATTGAGGAAAAGTTCATTTGTGTTCATAATTTAATTCCAAAAAGGTCATATTTTATATTCATTACATGTAGTGACATATTTTCCAAGCTATTTTTTGTTTGACTGCTGATCTGCATGACTTATAGCTCATGAAAATCAGAGTCTTAAATTGCTATTCAAACAGTAAAAAATATGCAATTTTATATGTCGTCAATACAACATATGAGTTGTTTTTTAATTAAATTATGAACAAAAATGAACTTTTTCACAATATTCTCTTTTTTGGAGATATACTAGCATTAATCTAAACTTCCACAGAACTGTACAGTAGTCTTTCTACTACAAAGCACTCCATTCAGCTCCTCAAAGTGATGAAAGGCTACAAAAAAATCTGAATTAAGACAGTGGGGACAGATCCGGATGCCAGAACCCAGTTTTATCCAGTTGATGCACTTTTGCTAAATAAAAACTTAATCTGACTGACATATTTTATATATATATATATATATATATATATATATATGGGCAGTCACCATATGTGGGCCAGACCTGTATGCCACATTTGAGCCATATCAATGGTGCCAGCTGGACTGTGTTGTGATCAGATGATCTATTAGCAAAGATGTGACTCGCAGGTAATGTATTAATTTAATTCTCAGTTTTGTTCAGTACTCTTAAGCAAGTTGCTCTGGTTTCAAAAGAGGATCAGTTTGTTTCTGTTTAGGATTTTTGATGGATCAAAAGAAAATAGACCAGACAGAGTTAATACAAAGCCTAGAAACAAAGTGTATAGAATTAATGAACCAATTCCATTTAAACAAGCATTAAAACAAGAATAAATGGCAGACCCTTTTAGAAGAAAAACAAAACTAAATACATCCTATATGCCTTTACATCTCTAAAACCATCAACAGTAGGTGTTAAGGTGCCATAGTCCATCTTTTGCACTTGTTTTTAGAGGAAACCAAAATGATGCAAAACCTAAATATACAATCATGAGCACTACTGACAATTTGGAAAGAATAATAGTATTTGCAATCATATTTATGACATTTATTATCTACAATATATAGGCATATATATATAGTCATATTTTAATTCTCATATTCCAAGCTTACTCAACGAGAAAATGGGACAATGTCTGTAACTTGCAATCTAGTTCTATTATTTACAAAATACCATCAATATTTATCACAGGGTAAAACTTCCAAAATATCTTTGGAAGAAAAATCAAATGTAAGCCCACTTTGTGTGTACAAACCCAAAAAAATATCAAAGATTAAAAGCCACTTAGTTCTTAAAACGAGAGTAACCCACGAGTAAAAACCCATGAGAGCAGAGAGAGCCAGTAATACAAACTATGAGGGAGATGACGTGTATATTTCCCATTGTAATACTGTTTCATTAGAGCTAATGGGTGAATAACTGAAGGGGACTGCAAGGTAAATATGGTTTGTAGTGCATGAGATGAGCATTATGACTGTTTGAAGGGCCCAAGACGATCACAAAGCATTTTTAGACAAAAATAGAAGTGTCTCACATAAAAATCTACAGAAGAGATCTGAGCCATAATGATCTAGTCACATCTTTCATTAGCACTGGTGCTATATGGATTATTCTAAAGCCGGTGGCACCAGCATCTTCAGTTAATCAAGAACTTATGAAGACAGTGAATACATGAATCATTATAGTTGAAGCTAAAGTCTGTAAAAAGGCAGGCGCAAGGTTGGTGTCCACTGCTTTAAGCACTTCTAATGCTCACTTTCATCCAGTTGGTTAGCTGTACTTATCTGTGGGCCCCTCTAAAGAGAATGCAGAGTTAATTTTTTAAAATTTTGTCATTTTTCAGTTTTTGACAGTTTGAACACACCTTTTGCTCTTTACATTGTTTGTAAATTTCATAATGATTGGACTAAAAAAAGCCCCAAAATGACTTAGAAATACATCTGCTTCCACTGACTTCCATTAAAAGCAAATCCAGTTTTTTCCTTCTCCTGTAAAGTTAGTATTAAAGACAATAATGGTGATAAACTCTTTGATTAAGGCCTTAAACACTATGTACAGTCTACTAATGAGTATGTATTCCATACTAAGCATGTCATATTCATTCACATGCTATTCAGTCCAACTAAGTACCAATTACACAGAGCCACAGACTAAGGAATCATGGAGGATAATTCAGTTTTTCAGTGAAATAGCACTTCAGTGTAAATCAAATTATAGAACGTTCATTAACATGAAGGTGATGCCCTCAGATAACCTTTGTATCACACTTTTCCTGACCTTATAAATAGCATTTAAGAGACCTGTCATAAGTCTGTAAGTGTGCAATTCATAAACTCAGCCTGTGTCTATTCCACTCATTCTCCAGGCTGCTAAGAAAAACACGCCATCCTCTGGGCCATGCAGTCATTTTAGACAGCCTATGCAACGTTCTACTGACTAAATGAATGGGGTGAAATGAGGGGTGTAAAATTCAGATACAGTCGCTGCCAGCTGAGCTGCTCAGATTCAATCAAAACTTCAAAACAAAAAAATGAGAGCGCCAAAACAAGGCAGTGACCAGAGAAATGACACAAAACCAAACAAAAAAAAATTTACCTGCAGTAAACAATAAATTAAGGCCGCGGCCAAAAAAAATTAAAATAAAATAAAAAAGCACACCCTAAAAAGTGCAAATGTTTAATTAACATTCAACGTACCTCTGAAATATGGACTTGTTTATTATACAGTGGTGTTTCTTTCAATGTTTTAATGTTGGTCCAGAAGACTCTTGGCTCATTAACCTTCTTACACTTTTGATATTCACTGATGAGCCAAAACATTGTGATCAATATGCAAATATGTTTAATATGCTGCTGGTCCTCCCCATTCTGCTAGAACAGCTCCTACCTGCCGAGGCATGGACTCTACTAGACCTCTGAAGGTGTCCGGTGATATTTGGCACCAAAACTTTAGCAGCAAATCCTTTAAGTCCTGCTAGGTTGAGCCGCCACAGGTCTCAATTGTTCCAGCACATTCCACAGACACCCAACCGGATGGAGATCTGGGGAGCTTGAAGGTCTGTAGGTCACTACTGCTGACTGGGAGCACCTCACAAGACTTGTTCCAGCCCGTTCATCTGGCCACGTTTTGGCTCTTGCCAAAGTCACTTAGGTTTTCACACTTGCCCTTTACTCCCACTCATCAAATACAGTCTAATAGATTCCAGATCTTTACATAATCAGTGGTATTTACTTCCTCTGTGAGCGATCACAGTTGTATGTATATGCCTATTGTTTTCTGAATGGCATGAGCTAATATAATGCTTTCTGACTGGACAGTAAGTTTTGTTGATCAGTCTCTTAGAAATGTTACAGAAACACCTGTATGTACTCTCACCTACTCATTGATCACTATTACACAAACGTCAAACTTCAAGAAACATTCAATCACCATCCAAAACACTAACCCATGTCTTCTAACCACAAATTAATACCAGTAAATGTAATGGATAACACCATCAAAAGAAAGAATATTTAGACACCACACCCCTCAGATTCAGGAGTCACCTTATAAACTATAAAGGGACTTTAAATGTTTTGCAAGAAAATGTAGTACATTTGTAACAGAAAAGGGAGGGACGTTTTTATATTTTATATATACAATTTATGTTTCTATTATATAGTTCCTGTTACATTATTTCATATGTCAATCATGTCAATAATTCTATATCTTGGAGAGAATTAAATCTGTAAAACTTGTATGTAATCATACATTTTCAGTCATTTGAATCCTCCGACACTAATTCTAAATCTGTCACAGTTATGAAATGAATATAATTATGTTGTTGGGTTCTTGATTGGTTCCTTTAGATCATTTCATTAAAACTAAGGTCTGTCCAAGTTTGGACTACGGTTAAAAAGTTAGTGAAAACGTAACCGAAACAGAAAAGTCAGCTTTGACTGTTACAAATGTACAGCTTTCACATTACAGTCAACTTTTTCCACATAAAATACCCAAACAGCATTTCTGAACTCATCCTAAAGTGCTGAACCCCAGTGATTTGAAATACAATGGATGGCTGTTGGATGGTTGTGCTTTACAGTAAAGCCCTGCCAATGCAAAACAAAGCCTAGAAAAAAAAGACCTGCACAGAAATGCAATGAAAGTGTTCTGGAAAAAAAGCCTGATAAAAATAACCAATGTGTGGTTTGCACAGCAGCTAAACCAAGCAATCAATAAACCAGTCAAGATAATGTAAAGGAACAAAGATTGATATCCCAGAATGCTCTTTAGCATACACGAAGACTCACTCAAGTCTCTGATATTTGGATTCTGGGACATTTCCGGCAGGGGCAAGGCAAGGTGAAATGAGGTTCCAACATGGCACTGACCCACCAGAACTTTCCTTACAGTGCCCACAGTCAGATATGGTAAGGGAGGGCACTGGGGGCAGGGTTAGAGCAGTGGATGGATGATAAAGAGTCTAGACTTTCTTAGAATGTCTGAGATATTTCAGCCCAGGTCCATGCTCTACCTATCCTTCAGTTCCCTCGTCACACGTTTAGTGATGCGGCCACAGAGTAACCCCACCAGGAAGAGGACACACACAGCCAGCGCAATCGTTAAGAGAATGTAATTCTTTGAGGGTGAGGTCATCACTTGTACAGCCAGGTCTGAGAAGCCTTCAGCTGGAGCCACCTGCAGAATCAATTCAAAACAGTTTGTGAGACAGAAGTAACGGATACTGTTGGAACATATACCAAGTGTATTTTGTTTAAGCATTTAAGCATTCAGGATCAGTTATCTACAGTATATACATTACTAGGCCAAATATGTGGATGTTTTTTCAGAATTTTCCATGACAAAACATGCTTTTCTTTCTTCTTTCTGTTTTCAGACCACGACATCCACAAGCACTGCTGTCCCAAATACACAATCTGATCTGGTAGAAGGTGAGGTAGGACAGCGTCTCCACTTCTTAGCTCAGTTTTGGTGTCTCCCACAAGTTGTTGACAGTGATGGCATAGGCTTTATTACAGCTGTCTACTCCCCACCAGAAGTTCAGAAAACATGGGATGTAGGGTGTATGCACGAATATCTCCTTAAATAGTGTATCTGTAATATTCCTATGTCCCATGATGACTTACACAAAATATGTACTAACTTTCCATTGGAGAGTAAGCAGCTGCACTAAAGCCTATAAGCTCACTGTCCACAACTTGTGGGAGACACCAAAGCTGAGCTTAAAAGTGAGATACCTCACCTTCTTCTATGTATTTACAGATTATCTAGAACAGCAGCATTTGTGTGATTTTGTCTTGATATGATTAGTATTTGTATTACTTTTAGCAGCAGCAGCAGTATTTGTATTAATATTTTTAGCAGGAGTAGTAGTAGTATTTGTATAATTATTTTTAGCAGCAGTAGTAGTATTTGTATTAATATTTTTAGCAGGAGTAGTAGTATTTGTATTATTTTTAGCAGCAGCAGTAGTAGTATTTGTATTTTAAGCAGTAGTAGTAGTGGAAGTAGTAGTAGTATTTGTATTAATATTTTTAGCAGTAGTAGTAGTATTTATATTAATATTTTTAGCAGCAGCAGCAGTAGTGGTATTTGTATTTTAAGCAGTAGTGGAAGTAGTAGTAGTATTTGTATTAATATTTTTAGCAGTAGTAGTAGTATTTATATTAATATTTTTAGCAGCAGCAGCAGTAGTGGTATTTGTATTTTAAGCAGTAGTAGTAGTGGAAGTAGTAGTAGTATTTGTATTAATATTTTTAGCAGCAGCAGCAGTAGTAGCATTTGTATTTTAAGCAGTAGTAGTAGTGGAAGTAGTAGTAGTATTTGTATTAATATTTTTAGCATAAGTACCGTAGTAGTATTTGTATTATTTTTAGCAGCAGCAGCAGTAGTAATAGTATTTGTATTTTAAGCAGTAGTGGTAGTATTTGTATTACTTTTAGCAGCAGCAGTAGTATTTGTATTAATATTTTAGCAGGAATAGTAGTATTTGTATTATTGCAGCAGCAGCAGCAGTAGTAGTATTTGTATTTTAAGCAGTAGTATTAGTGGAAGTAGTAGTAGTATTTGGATTATTATTTTTAGCAGCATTAGAGGAGTATTATTTGTATTATTATTGTTTTTAGTAGCAGTAGTAGTAGTAGTAGTGCATATACAAGTGTATGATGACCAACCTTGGCTGCATAGCTCCACATTTCCATCCGGTCTTGCAGTCTTTTCTTACACTCAGGCTGTAGTCTAACTCTCTTATCCTGAAGTGCCTCCATCAAACAAGACATTTCTGAGTCAACCACAGGAGACAAAAACACACAGGTCACTAGACTGTAGAAGACTGACTAGTCACTTGCCTGAAGACTGAAGAAAATTCTCATTCTTTGGTACTTCACTTGTAATGATTGAGTTGCTACTGTGTTAAAAACAGAATATGTTGTGGAAAATATGTGCAACTAAAAACCCTGAATCCTAAAAATAAAGGGGTCAAATACAAATGGGTCAATTCTAGAAAAAAAAAAACATTTTTTTGCAAATGACATATGTGTAAAGGTTCTTTCTCAAACTGTACATTCAACTCAAGAACCATTAAGGAACTTTAATTTCAAGAATGGAATAAGGACTAACGTCGGCCTCGGCCAGGAGTGATGGCTGCACAGTGGTGCTTGAGGTCCAGGGCGCAGGCGGTGTGCAAGACAGGATCCACAAATATGTCTGCTTTGCTTTCTTTGAGCATGTTTAATACCTCCTAGATGGTGAAATGAACAGAAAAACAGTGTGAAAGGTTATGATAAGGAGAATAAAAATGTAGAAATATATGCAAACAAAGGAACTTTCAGATAAGAGAAGGTTTAGAGCCAGAAAGGGCAGGGTGATATGTAAACAGAACAGAGGTGAGTTTAGAGCTGTGCGGGTCTGCACACTTTGGAGGACAATGTGAGCACTGATGTGTACATGGGTGGTAGATCACTTTAGGAATGCTGGTGTATAAATGAGGGCTTGTTTACTACCTTCTTGCAGGCCTCCTGTTTGAGCTTCAATAGGTTATTCTTCAGACACTCCTCCACTTGGCCCGTCTGCTCCTGTGCAGCAGCTTCTTCAGCACATAAGTGTGCAATCTATGACACACCATCAGACAGAGAGGTAGAGCAATGATGAATGGTGTTATCCATACCAATGAAGTGCAGCTGCACAAACAAAATCATATCAGGTTTCTTCTCTTAAAGCCACCCTGTATCTGGCCCTGGGCACTGAGCTTGATAAATGTCTTCTATGAGATATAACGGCATTGTGATGGCAGCACTGGTATGTTTCTCCCATAAGCTCTCATAGTGGGCTTCAAATACACATGCCCTGCTACCAACGCACACAGAGGATCTGACCTGTGTATGAACATTTTAAAACAGATTTTAAATAGTTAAATATTGTTGTAACCAAAAGGATATTGGTTATATCTTATAACTGTTCTTTTCATCACTGTTTTACTGACTGTCTGTTTCATAGTAGTACATCTCCAAAAAATAGAAAGGTCTACAAAAATAAAAGTCTGTTTTCATAATTGAATTTTAAAATGTCATTTTATATTCATTACACAAAAGTGAGATATTTAAATATTTTTTCCCCTCCACAATGTGTTTGGTAGCCAACTGACCCACCATTCACTGACTCTCCCTATCACTTGTAATGTCCCAGAGTCTAGGGGTGTGCAGACTCACACATGCCTTCTCTGATGCATGTAAAGTTAAGCCAGCACCTCTTTTAGAACTGCTGAGGATACATCACCACCGGCTGGCCAACACGCTCGGAGGAAAGCACACAATCCCCAGTTCTGATGGATCGCCTGGCAGACGCAAGACTCGTGATCCTCAGATCACAGTGACAATGCCTTAGTCTACTGAGCTACTCGGGGTCCTCTAGAATATTTTTTTGGATTTTCTTGTGCTATAAAGCAAACTGATTGATAGAAACAAAAAAGGCTTAAATATGACATTATATATAATGAATATAAAACTTCCATTTACCTTTTGGAATTAAATTATGCACAATAATCTTTTCACATTACTCTATTTTTTGAGATGCACTAATATAAAGGCATTGGTCTTATAAATCTTGTCATTCTAAAGAAATTTTCTTCATGTCTTCATAACGTTCCTTTGATGAGCTTTGTTTAATGTAGCAGTAGCTTCTTCCAACATTACAATATTTAGCAATAATCCATCCATCCATTATCAACCGCTTATCCGGGGCCGGGTCGCGGAGGTAGCAGTCTAAGCAGGGAAACCCAAACCTCCCTCTCCCCAGACACTT
>BRDA01006115.1:40944-57920 GCA_036984385.1 Crenuchus spilurus | reverse complement strand
AATGTAATGTAATTTAATCTGCTTTGTGACCCATTTTCCACCCATCAAACAAGACAATCGCTGCACTGTATCACTTCTTCTCAAGCTATGACTCCTGCTGTATGTGCTGCACCAGTGTGGCTCAGTATGTGCTGGTGGGCACTACATCCTAAAGATTTTGGAGTCAAGTGGATGGTGGATTTTCTAGTTCAGTGCTTTATAGGTGCATCAGTGCTTACAGCATTCTGGCAGAGGTTGTCCACGGGGCCTTTGTCCCCCCTGCTCACTCTCATGAGGCAGTGGAGGGTGCGTCCCTTTCGGTGTAGCCCAGAGCAGTGACTCTCGATCTCTCCTCGACAGTGCAACACAATCTCAGGGCTCAGAGAGAAATCCTCCATCAGCATGCGTCTGTAGTCTAACATCTCTCCCTGACACTCTCCGTTCACCACACGGCCTGGAGCAAAAAAACATTAGCAAGTGTAGTAATAAAGCGATAAATACATAACATTCAGTCATGGAGCTTATAGGGACATTACATTCTCCAAATGTTTGATTCCTAATACTTTAGTGAACTCAGTTTCTCTTCAATTCTCTCTTAATTTTCATACCCGATCACTCCAGTGACTTTATCTTAACCAGGTAATTACGTAAAAACTTTCGCTTTAAAACAACATCCCAAGTGACAAGGAGTCACCTGATCTGCAGAATGAATGTGGTGGAGGTATGCTACTTCATTCCTAAGCAAAGCTGTAAATACAAGAGAGCAAACAAAGCCAGGAACCTGAAGAACCAGGATCTGAAACCCTCATTATCCTCTTTCCACAAATACTAATCAGACATAACATTAAAATCACCTCCTTGGGTCTACACTTATTGTCCATTTTATCTGCTCCACTGACCATTTCGGTGCACGTTGTAGTTCTACAATTACAGACAGTAGTCCATCTGTTTCTCTGTATACTTTATCCTCCTTTCACCCTGTTCTTAAATAATTAGGTCTCCATTAGAGTTTTTTGTACTCATATGACTGAAACAGACACAGCAGAGCTTCTGAAGACTTTAAAAACTAGTTAGCTCACTGTCCACTATTAGATACACCTACCTTGTCACTCCAGAAGCAACACTGAGGTGTTTAAAAACATCAGCAGCTCTGCTGTGTCTGATCCACTCATGCCAGTACCACACACACTAAAGCACCACCACTACATTAGTGTCACTGCAGTGCTGAGAATGATTCACCAGCCAAATAACTGCTGTCCTGTCATGGTCCTGACCATTAAGGACAGGTTGAAAAAAGAATAATATATAGCACCTATATATACACCTATGCACCTATATATGGTCAGTGGAGCTCATAAAAAGAATGTAGTGTATATAAAAGCTACTCTGAGGACAAAACTCTACACAAATGGGGACAGACATGTAAACAATGTAGATGGCAAGACAACACAAAAGCAAATGAGGAAAAACAGAACTGGAGGACTTATTAATGATTTAGATGTACACTTCCAAGTTCTCTCACACAGCACTCCGTACTGACCTCTGTGCACTGCAGACTCCAAACAGAGGAGCAGGTATGAAAGTCTAGCCTCTCTGGCTCGGGGTAGGTTGGTGTCCAGGTTGCAGCGGTATTTACGGAGGTCAGCCTTGCAGGCTTTGGCCAGCGAGTAACTGACCTTATAGTCTTGAGCAATGAGCTTCTGCCTAGTGGTCAGGGCGTCTCTGCACTGTGGACAGACATGCTTATTTAAGCTCCAGACACACACTCTCACCACAAACGGCCACATACATTCCTGTGGACTTTCGCAGGCTACGTAGCAGTTTAAGTAACACTTTGGCCTCACAAACAGTTTGAAAATGACATCTGACTGAACACAAGCAAAAATGTTAAGTTTCACTCGTCCTTTGCATTACTTATGAAAACATTTAATAAACATGTAGAGGAGTAGCGTACTTTTTCAGTCATTGCATCCTCAAATTTGTGGTTGAACAGACATTTGTACACTCTGCCTTCTCCAGCCTGGGTCTGCAGGGAAGAGAAATATGTTGATTATTAGCACATGAAACATCTAGTGAAATAAAATAACAGGGACTTTCCCAGAGTTCACCTTCTGCTGGCCTCATGTCCACCAATACACTGCCACAACATCAGCTAATTCTGTCACCACAATACAGGCTGATTTAAGACCCAGAGGGCAGGAAGGACAACTGTCAATCATCTATACTTGTGACATGGCACACCACAGGCAAAGACAAGTAATAGAAGTGGGAAGAGGAGGAGGCTATCAGTAGCAAGCGAGAAATGGATTTAGAGAAGAGATGCCCTGATATGGAATTTCTGGGTCAATATGGTAACAAATAATTCATAGCTTGTCTATAAAGATGCCAAAACACTATTTAAGTTTAAGCTAAAGTCCCTTTTTGAACTGCAGTGTGCATGAGAGACAGGTTAACTGTGACTCACTGATTACATTTACATGATAAATGTAACAATTACGTAGTGTGACAATTACAATTAAAACAGACCTCAGTTATTGTAAACAAATACAAAAATGTCAATAAGAAGTTCCTTCTTTCATATAAAACAAATTTCAAGCCTTGATCAAGATTGTTCATGAGCTGGGTGGCCAATCCAGCACATTAATATAATGGTCAGCATACCATTTATTACTAGTTTTTTACTAGTACTAGTATTACTAGTAATTACTAGTGTCATTTTTGACAGTCATCTTTCATTTGAACAGCATGTAAAGTAAGTCACTAAAACAGCCTTTTTTCATTTAAAAAAAAAAATATAGCTCGCCTCCGTCCTTCACTCTCGTTCTCTGCAGCTGAAACACTCATTCATGCTTTTATTACTTCACGAATTGATTACTGCAATAGCATTCTTTTTGGTACACCTAAAAAAATACTAAATAAACTCCAATACATTCAGAACTCGGCCGTACGTCTCCTTACTCAGACACGCTCTCGCGAACACATCACACCTCTCCTCCAGCAACTTCACTGGCTCCCTGTCGTACAACGCATTCAATTTAAAATTCTTTTATTCACTTACAAAGCCCTCCATAATCAGGCACCTCCCTACATCACCCATCTGCTCCATCACTATACTCTCTCTTGTTTACTTCGCTCCTCAGATGCAAATCTCCTGTCCATACCGTGTAGGACCAAGCATCGTACCTGGGGTGATGGAGCCTTCTCAGTCGCTGCTCCAACCCTATGGAACTCTCCCCCCAAACATATCCATGATTCTTCAGATCTCTCCACTTTCAAATCTCTCCTAAAAACTCACCTCTTCAGATCTGCTTTTAATTTATGATGTTTTCATGTACCTTCTTTATTTGTTTTAATCTAATTATAATTTTTACTTGTTGCCTTTTCCTTCATATTTTTTTGCATTGTTAATTTTATATGCTGTTGTAATTTTTGTATCGAAAGCGTCTTTGAGTGTCATGAAAAGCGCTATACTAAATAAAATGAATTATTATTATTATTATTATTACTAGTTTTTGCTAGAAAAAGCTGCTGGAAAAGGAAATTGGCATTTACATAAAACTTTGGCAGCAGATAGAAGCATGAAGTGCTCTAAAGTCTCCTGGTAGATGCTGTGTTGACTTTGGACTTAAACAGTGGACCAATACCAGCACATGACATGGAACCTCAAACCATCACAGAAACGGTACACTGGACTACAGACACCTTGGATTCTGTGTGTCTTCCTCCAGACTCTAGGAGCTTGATTTACAAATAAAAGACAACATGTACTTTCATCTGAAAAGAGGACTTTGGACAACTGAGCAAAAGTCCAGTCCTTTTTCCTTCTTACTCCAGGTAAGACACTTCTGACACTGTCTCTGGTTGAGGAGTGTTGATATTATGAATGCAGTAGTTGCAGCTCTGAGAGGTACACATTATTTATACTGGATTTCTGATTTTCATGAGCTATAAGCCATACTAATCAAGCTTAAAATAAAAGTTTGAAATGTCACTTTACATGTATAATGGATATAAAACATACAATACTTTACCTTTTTGAAATAAATTATGAACAAAAATGAACTTCAACATTTTCTAATCTTTAAGTTCTAAAGCAGGATTTCAGAGTAATTTTAAATGACAGTGATCTTAGGAGTCTTGCAAGAGCACTCACATTGGTACAACAGTGATGTGCTTGCCAGGAGGAGGAATCTAACCTCCTGTATTTGATATGGTGATGTTATCTACTGACTAACTGAGTGAGCTATAAAAGACAGGAAATGCCCAGCAGTAGAGATTATACCTATTTCAGATAATCTAAAAATAAAACTCTGAATTATCATCAGCCAGATAACATTGACTTTTTCCCCAATTATCTGCAAAATATACTTCAGCCTCCATCATATCATGCACCCCTAATTCAAAAAACAGCTGTTGTAGTTATACATTTTCACAGAAGCGTTCTCGGTCATCTCGACAGGAAAAGTAGAGGTAGCGGTCCAGGTGGAAGTCGTCAGAGGAGAGCTCAGCTACTCGCATGATGGACTTTTTGCAGTCGTCTCTGATTTGGTGAGCTTTGTCTTGCAGCTCTGCCTCTTTGACTAAGGCCTTTTCCAGACAAGCTATGACTTCACCCTGAGAGTGCAAATCCTAAAAAAGAAGAGAGTAGGTAAAGGAGTAGTTTAAACAGAGAAATGCTAATATTGGAGGTTCCAACCACAAGAAAAGAAAGAGAAACATAGCTGAAGACAAGACAAAGTGAGTAGCTGTACAACTTCAATAATAATTCCATAAAAAGCTTGTGTCAATGAAAATTACCAAGGGACTCCACACCCACTCAAATATTTGCTGGCAGCTGATATCCACAAAGCACTTTCAAGCAACTACTCTCTAATCTCATTTCACAGACAACTGAATGATGTGTCATAATCAGAGTAGATCTTTAACTACCAAATAGGCTTAAAAATATCTGTTCAGGAAACAAAGGAGAACGCCACAAGCACAAATGAGGCTAAACAAAAAGATAGGAAATTCAATATTCAGTTCACAGATGTTTTACTTGGAGGAATGTTTTGATGCTCAGTACTCAGCACAGTTGAATCTAGAGAAGCTGGGACCCCTCCCTAAAGCAGGACAAAAGATTTTCTCACACTGTAGTTGGAAAGAGTCTGCTCCCGCCAAGTAGTGGGTGGGGTTACACTGCAAGCATTTACTGCATTCAGCATTCATCCTGACACTGGCTAATGATTTATCATTACATAAACACTTTGCTAGACTCTGTATTTCTGTAAATTAAGGCTTTGATTGAGAAGCAAATGGACCAGTTGTGAAGATGTGCTACCGGATGGAAGTTTATGTAATCAAACGTTGTGCACGTCTCTTCGGGGATGAAACTCAAATCCAACATACATGTACTCCACAATGAGCAGTTTACTAGTGTGCTGGTATTTACTATAAACTCGAGTAATGTTCTCCCAGGCAGGGCTGGTTCCAGCACTAGGCAAACATAGGCAGCCAATCAGAGCCCCCATTAGACGCTGCCAGGGATTTTGGGCCCCATGAAAAGATATCACACTGGGCCTCACCAGCCCAGGGCACACCAACCCTGTTACTGTAACCCTGTGCATACAGTGGAATTCATTATTTGATGCATGACTGATACTCTCTATAAGAAAAGTGCTAAAGATCATATTTTACAGTTTAAATGTGTTTCATGGTACAATCACTGAATGGAAAATGATCTTAACTTGATGTTCTCCAAACAAGACAAATAAAAGAAAACATTTAAACACTTTGGATTAAATATTCTATGAATTATGACATTTTAATAGTTTAATATTGATTTAGGGCCTGTCAGTCACTACCCTACTGTGTTTAATCAAAGCAAAGTGTATGCCTCATCCTATGCAAATGGCATACACCACTGTAATGATTTATACTTGTTCATCTCTAGTTGGTGATGGGGTTGCTATGCTATTGTGTTGACTGTTTTAGTTAAATCATATGCCATGAATTTACTGCTACCCGGCAGTCATCAGTGTGGCTGTCATGTATTGTGGTGAAGAGGAGCCATACAAATGCTCATATTTAGACTTCCTTCCTTAATCTCTCCTGAACTTGATGCATTTTTGTACAACTAAATTTAAAAATGATGATGAAAGCACATGCTACCAAGTGGAACATTCACAGTTAGTTGTAGTCTGCATTGCTATGACGTGTAGTTACATTTCTGGGGAGGTGTGTGTCAGGGAATGACATAAGGCAGGGGTAGGCAACTCCAGTCCTGGAGTGCCGGGTTCCTGCACAATTTGGTGATCTACCTGATCAAACACACCTGATTCAACTCAGCGGGCAATTAGCAGGTTTAATTGTAGTGTCAGTTTAGTGACATCAGCAAACTGTGCTGGACAACGGCACTCCAGGACTGGAGTTGCCTACCCCTGGCATAAGGTATGGTGTTGGGTACGTGGCTATGTGGTATATATGGCAGAGAATTGATGCAAAAGTATAAATTGGCCTCTAAAATAATCCTAAGCTCTCCACCTCCAAAACCCATACCAGATCACTAGCACTACCACAACATACAAATTAGGTGACAACAGAAGACATATTGTCGCTGCATAAAACCATGTATCATTTCCAATTTTAGTTATTTTCTGCATCATTTCAGTAACTTTAATATTGTGCAAGTTTGAGATGAACAGAAATGCTTCATAATAGTGAAACAGAATTGAAGTGTATAGACATTCACATCATGCTGCTGCTGTGAGTCCTCTCTGTTTAATACAGGATGCTTGTTGTTTGTATCCTCTAAAATTGCTCTTCAAAAATGGTCAAATGTGACAAATATATGAGAGCTCACTTTTTCTCCAATGTTGATGCTTCCACAGTGTAGGGTATTGATGTCCTCTTTGCACTTGGCCATGAAGCCACATATGAGGCGGTAGTCACTGAAGATGATGCTGGTCATTTTCGTGATGTACTGATGACACTGGTACTCAGTGATGTTGCCACGGTGATCTACCAGGCAGGACACCAGATAGCCTTTACCTCTCTCCTCTTCTGCACATTCTTTAATCTGGAAAAGAAAAAATAAATCAATCTTTGTCTATGTGGGGAAGCAATGACTAAGAAAAATATTACAACTACAACTAAAATAAAATATAAGCTAAACACATTAATAATGATCCAATTTAGCAATAAATATGATTATTATGGTTTCCAGAGTCTGCATCTTCAGATTTAATTACAAGACCACTTTGCTGTCCCTCCCTCATCTTACCAACTACTATTAGGATCAGAATCACCAATTGCCCCAAACATAGACCTCTGCTAAACCTGACCAGATACAGACAGATAAATATGAAAAGTTATGGGAAATGTACTAGACAACCTTCAGCTTCCTGATCTCTAATCAATGAATTAAAAACAGCTTAATGACCCTTGAAACGATCAAGTTAATGATTAAGTTTGAGATGTGACTACTTAACATTAATGATCAGTTCAGAGAGAAAGAAAACAGGTTATGTTGTGACTGGAACTGACCTCTGATATGGTACTTTTACACACTTCAACAGCCACGGACTCAAACTTTGGATCAGTAGTTAAGTTCAGCTTATAGTTCCAAAGCAACTGCAGGAAGGAAAAATTCAGTGTTAAAAATAGACTAAAGAGAAGAATCACAATAACCAGGTGTTCCTGCATCAGTCCTAACAGAACCAGTGACTTGATCATGTTTGACTCCTGCCAGGACAAATGTGTGAAGAGCATGTGAAAGGTTTGCTCAGTGAGACAGAGACAGGGTCATCAGTCTAACCTCAGACGAGCCTATCTCCAACACTCCAGACTCATAAAGTAAATGTCAAAACAACAAAAAGAAATAAGTCTCTGATAGCATCACATATACTCTACAGTGGTGATTGAAAGTTTGTGAACCCTAAAATATGACCTCATCAGATTTTCACACAAGTCCTAAAAGTACATAAATAGAACCCAGTTAAACAAATGAGGCAAAAAAATTATACTATATAATATTATCGAGTCCAGTGTTTTCAAACAATAGGATGACAATCAGGTGTGAATGGGCACCCTGTTTTATTTAAAGAACAGTGATCAGAGTCTGCTCTTAACAAACACATGTTTGTGGAAGTGTATTATGGCACAAACAAAGGAGATTTCTGAAGACCTCAGAAAAAGAGATGTTGATGCTCATCAGGCTGGAAAAGTTTACAAAACCATCTCTAAACAGTTTGGACTCCACCAATCCACAGTCAGACAGACTGCAAATCAAGGAAATTTAAGACCATTGGTACCCACCCCAGGAGTTTGTCAACCAACAAAGATCACTCTGAGAGCAAGGTGTGTAATAGTCGGCAAGGTCACAAAGGACCCCAGGGTAACTTCTAAGCAACTGAATGCCTCTCCCTCATTGGCTAATGTTAATGTTCATGAGTCCACCATCAGGAGAACACTGAACAACAATGGTGTGCATAGCAGGGCTGTAATGAGAAAGTCACTGCTCTTCAAAATGAACATTATTTCTTGTCTGCAGTTTGCTAAAGATCATGTGAACAAGCCAGAAGACTATTGGAAGAATGTTTTATGGATGGATGAGACCAAAATATAATCTTTTGGTTTAAATAAAAAGTGTTATGTTTGAAGAAAGGAAACACTGCATTTCAGCATAAGAACCTCATCTGTGAAACATGGTGGTGGTAGTATCATGGTTTGGGCCTGTTTTGCTGCATCTGGGCCAGGATGGCTTGCCATAACTGAAGGAACAATGAATTCTGAATTATATTAGAGAATTCTAAAGAAAAAGGACATCTGTCCATGAACTGAATTTCAAGAAAAGGTAGGTCATGCACCAAGACTACGACCCTAAGCACATATCACACGATTTGTGTGATATGACTCAAATATGTCATAATGGATGATTTTCCTCAATAAATAAATGACCAAGTATATTTTTGTCTCGTTTGTTTAACTCTTTGTCTATTTTAAGGACTTCTGATGATGTTTTAGGTCAAATTTATGCAGAAATATAGAAAAGTCTAAAGCAGGGGTGTCAAACTCCAGTCCTGAAGGGCCAGATTCCTGCAGAGTTTTGTGATCTTCCTGATCAAACACACCTGATTCAGCTCAGCAGGTAATGAGCAGGTTTAATTATAGTGCCAGAGCAGAGAAATCACCAAACTCTACAGGAATCCGGCCCTCCAGGACTGGAGTTTGACACCCCTGGTCTAAAGGGTTATAAATGGACAGAAGTATTGGGACACTTGCTCAGTTATTGTTTCTTCTGAAATCAAAGGTATTAAAAAGAGTTTATCCTGCTTTTGTTGGAGTAACTTTGTGTCTAGGGAAAACATTTTACTAGATTTTGAAGCATTGTTGTGAGGATTTGATTGCATTCAGTGACAACAGTGATGTCAAGATGTTGAATGATCACAACCCCACCTCATCAACAAAATACTGGATGGAGCAACATCATTCCAGAGAACACAGTTCAACTGCTCCACAGCTCAATGCTGGGGGGCTTTATACCCCTCTAGCCCATGCCAGCATTAGACATGGTGCCAATAGGGTCATGTTAATCTGCTCCAGAGAGTCCTATTCTATTGACAGTATTTCTAAACAGGGACTAGACAATCTGTGTTTGTACATCTGTGTCAGCAATGAGTACTTAATGTAGCAGAATGCATTCATTAGAAGGGGTTTCCACAAACATTTGAACATATATGTACCTTTTGTATTGCTAAAGATTTAAATTGTGTTTTGAAAAGATAAATGACAAAGTGTGTGGTAATAGCTTAGGAATGGGGGCAGCTATTAACTCACTGAACATAAATTATGCAAAAAACACATGAACATTCTAACAAAAGCACTAAAACAGAAATGAAAAATCAGCCAGTTAAATGAGGACAGAACCTTCTCAAGACTGGCCAGCAACTACAAACGGTTTTAGCTCACTAGCCCAACATTTGGGTTTGTTAGAGAATGTTTATTAGGTGTGCTCTGGGCTGAATATGGTACAGTTCAGTATATTTTACTGTTTTATGTCCTTAAATCACATGTAGGCAAGTGTGTCAGGCTTCTCATATATCACAGGAAATCATTTAGCATCACGAGATTGTAATTTAAACTAAAAATCAACAGTGATTCAACCTTTTCCAGTGTTTGGCATTACTTTTCAAAAAATTTGAATAACTTTTCACTAGAAACAACACTGAAGGAAATTGTGTAAAATGATTCTAATATGCTAAACTTTACAAGCTTCCAAGCTGTAAAATAAAGTATTTAAAAAATAAATTACAAAGAAGAAATTAAGAAATTCTATCTGTAATGATAAGACATTTTGATGACTGTAGAATGAAAGCTAGATTAAATGTTAAAAATGGAAATAAAGAAAAAGAATACAGTGGAACCTCAGTTTTCATAATTAATCAATTCTAAAGTGCCAGATTACAAAAAAAGGATAACAAGCAATATTTCAATAATCTGCTCCTGGTACTTCAAAATATTAATGAAAAATATATTTGATATAGAATAACTATAGTTATAAATACAAAAGACTAATGAAATGGATAAATGAACATTTAACATCACTCTTACGGGTTTACACTCCATTTTAGAGCATGTTGGTGTGGTCCAGCTGGCAGCCTTTGATTTGTTGATTTTTCAACACCCATTCTTGGTCACTATCTGTTTTCACATCGGTTTTCAGGAGGTAGCGCTGTGTGCCGTCGCTTTTAGTGTGGCATGTTTTAATTTGTTTTGAGCGTTATCAACGAGAAACAAGAAGAAACAAAGCCAGGGAAACAATGAGAAATAGCCAGAATGAAATACAAATGTGCGGGTAGACGCTTTGTTTTAAGTGAAATTAGCAGCGAGTCAGGTGGGCATGTTGAGGGAAACTGAGCTGGACAAAATTTCCCCGAAAAAAGTCAACAATAACCAACTTGTATGATAACCAGGGCAAACGATCACCAAGGTTCCACAGTACTAAAACAAGATAAAATAATGGGCAAAAAGAATGCAAACTGCAATATATTTCCAAAAGTTCATAGACATCCATTATATTATGTAGTTTCTCTGTTTTAAGGTGCCCCCATTGCTGACATCAGTTGCTCACACACAGCTTGCATAAACTCCAAAAAAAGCACATAATGGAATGTCTTGGAGCAGCCACATATGAGACTAAGCACCAGACTAAAGAGCTTTGGACAGCAGTCTCTGAAGTGATGGGAATGAGCTGGGATATGTTGGAGTAAGGTTTGTGGTCCAACATCAGTACCTGATCTCATTAATATTCTTATGACTGAATGCAATCAAATCCTCACAGCAATGCTCCAAAATTCCAAAGAGTGAAGTCTTCTCACAGTAGTTACGGCTGCTACTGCAGCAAAGGTAGACAAACCTTTAAATACCCTTAATTTCAGATCAATAGATGAATCCATATAAATTAGATCATATTATGTATAATATAATTTAATGCCTTTTTACAGTTTCCAAAAAATATTTAAAAATGCATCATTTTTAGTTAGGTTTTGCATCATTTATATAATTTATAATGATTTAAAATGGTCTTGCACGGCAAAGAGAGCTTTCTAATGGATCTTTGACCAAACCAATCCTCTCAATTGAAGCCCAGATAACCAATCTTATTTAGGACTCATTAGGGGAAGATTCATAATGAAAGAAAATTAGACTTGGAGTAATTGAAAGCATTCTAGAGAAATTATATCCTTATGGTCACCAGGAGCTGTACTTATCTATAAGGTGTTATTGAATATGAAATTATTTATTTTATTTTAAAATCTTTTTTTTTTTTTTTTTTCAAACTTTGGAATGATTGTATACATTTCCATCTCAAAAATCTAATCATTTAATGTAAATAGTTCATTTGTGTTCAGAATTTTTCATCTTTTCATTTCATTACAAGTGACATATGTCAAGCCTTTTTTGTTTTACTGTTGAAATTGTTTGAATAGTAATTTATTTAAACTCCAAATGAAATGTTGTAATAATGAGATACAGGATTTCTGATTTTCAGGAGCTATAAGCCAAAGTGTTCAGCAGTAAAAAAAATAATAAAAAGACTTGAAATATTACTTTACACATAATGAATGTAAAATATAGCCATGTTCATCTTTTTCAATTCAATTATGAACACAAACTTTTTCACAATATTCTCATTTTTAGAGATATTACTAGTACTAGTATACTTGCTGTCAAGAGTACAGATGTTGAAAACGTACTGTGCTGTGACTGTTCACAAAGCTGTGAATTAGACCAAAACTTCCTGCTTTTTAAAATGCAGCTATATTCTTCTAAACAGTTAATTAAACTTTGAGCCCTACAAACAGAACACTGATCAGCTGAATTACATTGTGGGTCATATGTTGTTCGTGGTTATATGACTGTCTGATGCCAGGGCTTTCACCCAGGAACTGTAATATCATTGGAAAACACAGCTGGTTTCTGCTGGAGCTAAAGGTAATATGGTATTATATAAGTCTAAAATGTAATAAGAAAATTGCGATTATATGATTATTATTTTTTATTAAACCTCAAACTATAGGTTTTAAAATAGCGGATATAAAAAGTATACACACCTGTTTAAATAGTCTGTGTGATTTAATTAAAAAAGATGAATAATTTCAGACTTTTTCCACATTTGGTGTGACCTATAATCGGTACAATTCAATAAGAAATATATATTATTTATTATTTTAATTTATTTTGTGTGTGTCTGTGGGCCTCGATCTGCATGACACATCTTGACTTGGCAACCTTTGCCCACTTTTCCTTGCAAAAGCTCTCCAAATTTGTCAGATTGTGAGGGCATCTCCTGTGTACAGCCCTCTTCAGGTCAACCCGCAGATTTTCAGGTCTGGGCTCTGGCTGGGCCATTCCAAAACTTTGAGCTTCTTCTAGTGAAACCATTTGTTTGCTCTTGTAGAAGTATGTTTGGGATTGTTTGTGTATTGTTTTATAAGTTGAAATTCCTCTCTTTTCAGCTTTTTAGCAGCGGCCTGTAGGTTTTGTGGCAACTTTGACTAAAAATTGGCAGTGTTCATAATTCCCTCCACCTTGATTAAAACCCTAAGTTCCAACTGAGGAATGCTGTCACCATGTTTCACTATGGGTATGGTGTTCTTTTGGTTATATGCAGTGTTGTTTTTGCTCAAAACATACCTTTTTGAATTATCGCCAAAAAGTTTTGGTCTCATCAGATCATAACACATTTCCTCACATTTGATGCAGGTTTTTGCAAAATATAGCCGGGCTTGGATGTTTTGTTTAATAGCACAAGGCTTCGGTCTTGCCACCCTACCCCATAGCCCAGACATATGAATATGGGAGATTGCTGACACATACAGTACACAAATTCCTGCAGCTCCTTTATCATTGCTCTAGGCCTGCTGGCAGCCTCCTGGACCAGTTTTCTTCTTGTCTTTTCATCACTTTTTGAGGGATGTCAAGTTCTTGGTAACGTCATAGTTGTGCACTGTTGTTATTATCTTCACTGTGCTCTGTGGTATATCTAATGCCTTGTATACCCTCCTCCTGCCTGATACATTTCAACAGTGAGATCTGTATGATGTTTTGTAAGCTTTTTTGCTGACCATGACTTTTGTTGTAAGGTGCAACTAACTAAACATCAGGAAAATCCTACTAGAATAGCTTAACTTTATTTGGGGTTAATCAGAGTTGCTTTGTATTGACTACTTTTTAACAAGTTTGAATTAGACTGGCTAATTCTGAAAATAGATTAAATCACATTAAAAGGTAGAAAAAGTTATGAAATTATCTATCTTGGTCTGATTTTTTTAATCAGAAAAGCCTGGCAATGGAACTTTTTACATCTACTGTATGATCCTCTCACTATTCCATTTATCAAAGCACAAGCTCATGGTGTCATATTTTCTTACAAACTATCCTTAGGAAATGAGTTTTCTCTAAAGAAAAAGCTGTAAGAATATCAACTGATCTATACATAGTCAGGAAACTTGAGGTATGATAACGTACATTTAAAACTACACTTGGAGTTAGTAAACTGTGTACATGACTTTACGGAAACAATTATGGCTATTAGGTTTTAAAGTTTTTCATTGCTCAATTACACAATCACTGCAGCCTGGTATCTTGCTTAAAGTTCCCACCAGTCAATCATTCAGTGCTTCAGTACATTTGTCCCATCCTGTAACATGTCTAGTCAGAGGTCCTGTACTACAGTACAGGTCCTGTACATCTGCATGTTTACTGTATGTTGTGTTGAGCATTTAATGAGTGTTCTGGAGGAACGCTGTATTGTTTCATTATGTACTGTACTGTATATAGCTGAAATGACATTTAACACCTCTTAAACTTGATTCACACACAATTTTTTATTAAAAACATTTATTCATACATCATACTTACTTTAATTTAGAACTTACTCTGCAAATATAACCTCTGCTGTGAAGTTAACAGTGCCTTAACAGAGTGTGAATTTGATCTCAGTGGTTCAACCTTAACAGTAGGAAACCAATGTAATTGATTCAAGCCATGTGCTTCATATCTGTTCCAGCTATTCGGTAACTTTCAAGCTGTGGAAAACTAGTCTTTAAACCAGCAGCTGTTGTAAATTCAGAGACTTAATTTAGAGTGATATTAAAGCATCATTTGATTCACAGCACATCATTTAAAAAAGAAATTCAGAAATATAAAAACATGGAATGTGGAAGTTGTTAAAATTTGTTGGTAATGTTTTGTTACTCTAAAGTTAGTTCAACTGCTAAAAAAGAGTTAAAGATGTCCAACAAAAGCTGAGCTACAGCCATGTTTGATCTACCACAGTACTGAGCACTGCACAAACCAGAAGGTGACTCACTCATGACTCATCCTTCCAAACTGCCCATATCTCTCCTTCATGAACCAAGTCACTGGGTTTAATGAGGACATCAGGAGCAATCAGTCTGAAACTAACCATGGGATTAGTAGCTATGTTTCTAACGCAAGTTTAAAACCTCTCTTACAACATCTCAGACATGTCTATATCCTGAAAAATGATATCTAATTAAAAAGAAAGCTCATTTAAAAGAAATCAATGACTTTGAACACTTACATGGTTACAGTCTGAAGAAATGTCTATATCCTGAAAGAAACAAGAAGAAAAATGTTAAACAGATCCTACCTTCAACATATAAACAAATAAAAGTGCAGAAATAAAAAGCTGTAAAAGAGCACAAGCATTTTGAATTAAGAAAGCATATACAATGAATTTTGCAAATACACCAACTTTACACTTGAATGTGCATTGAGAAAGTTTAGACAGCTTTTTGGTCACAGAAGCCTTTAAAGTTAAATAATAAAAAGTTAATGGTCACCTATATGACTGGAGTACTTTATTAAGCCCACATTCCACAAAACCTAAATATATACAAGTTTACATTTCTTCTCATCAAACTAAAAAACAGCTTAAGCAACAAAAAGTAATAATAATCACAAGCATTTACAGACATTGCCAAGTAGGACCAACTTTAGATGTTTATGCAAATAAAGTTTATATCAGATTATGACTAGGCCCGACCGATATATCGGCTGGCCGATATTATCGGCTGATATAGTGTTTAAAAGTCCATCGGTCAAAAATTTCCCGATAGGCACAGAGCAAAACACTTTTGATTTTCCTCGCCTGGAGAGCTCGAAACATTATGTAATTGTGCCGCTAATCCAGCAGAGGGTGCCCGTAGGCCATGTCATGTTCAGGTCACATCCATGCAGCATGCTTGCCTGTTGACTGAGCAGCAGCCCAGAGGAGACGTAGAATTCTGAGAGCGACTGAGAACTGTGCATCGTATATTTGTCAATGGTAAGTTTATAAGTAGCTTGTGAAATAAACATCAACAAAAGATTTCCACTCAACTCTCCAACCCGCTTGCCTCAAGCTAAAAGCTTTAGCTACCTGCTAAACTAGCAAGATACAATTTATGAGAGATAATTTAGTATATATATATATATATATATATATATATATATATACTAATATATATATATATATATACTAATATATATAAATATATATAATAACTGAAATATATCAGTTCTAAGTAATAACATTATCTTTTCCGTAAATTAAATGCATCGTTTGTCTGTAGTAAACTAATCTGATTGAACATGACCGAGAACACACTGCTACTGCAGCTCAATATTAAAACACATTTCTAGTTTAGTTTATAACATATAGTGGAGTGAATCATGAAATGAAAAAACAACCAGTGCACTCGTAACCCTTGGGTGGGACCAGGTACAGTGGTATGTCAAATTGGCTTCACGTAATCACAGTACTGCGCCTCAAACCGTATTTTAACTCTATTTTCTGATATAAGGCAAAGGGACATGGGGAAGCGCTTAGCAGACTCTCCGCTGGTACCAACGTAGAGTCTCGTGACCAGCTTGCTTCAGTTGATTTCTGATCAGAACGTGGCGAGCTGCGAGTCTGAGTGACACCAGTAGCTAGTGCAGCAGTAGTGGCAGTCAGGCTTTATAGCATCCGTCTGTGCTCACAGAAGCCAGTGAAAGCCCCCCCCCACTCAGCGCACAGTCAGACTTCGGGCTCTTGCGCCTAAATCCAGGGTAAAGTACTCTTATCAACTTCATATAAGATTCTAGTATGTTCAGCCCCTCATGTGTATTGTGCGTGTGTGTGTATCCATGGTAATGCGCAGGTGCTGTATAGCCAGAGATTTTTTCTCATACGTTGTTGTGTGGACAGAGATAACAAAACAGCTAGATATGTTACCACTTACTTACCAGTAACTTGTATGCTGCTTGTCCTGACTAACAGACAGTATACATTAAACACACAAAAATTATATATTATGAATTAAGAGCTTTCTTACTGTGTGAATGTAATAAGTTACTTACATTGTTCTGGCAAAGGTTTTATTTATGTTTCAGTTTAAATGACTATTTTATTTTATTGACCTTTATTAAATTATTGCACAGTACTGTTCCCTGAATGTTTTGTTTTC
>BRDA01006115.1:22828-40844 GCA_036984385.1 Crenuchus spilurus | reverse complement strand
TTTTTTCTTTAGTAAAAAACCCTTGAAGAACCATTTTAAGAGTGTACAGTAACCTCCTCATTCCAGATATTAATCCACTTATTCTGGACATTTTAGCAAGTATTACATCATCACACCCACTCTGATGTTTCTTCACAATTCTGGATTTCCAAATTGAGGTTTTTTAGCTTATTGAAAAAAGGATCCAGAAAAGGCTTAAGAGAAAGTTTTTAAAGCAAAAATAAAGGATGTCCTGTTATCCGAGCACATGGAATCTCAATTAGAGGGGCATCAACCTGGGCACTTGTATAATTGTAGAATAACCTTATACAGCACTGCATCACATTTCTGTACTGAAAATGTCTCAGTTTGGGACACTGTCTAGTAGGGGTGCAATAGAAGACACTTAATTTGCCCTTTTCTATTGGAAAGACAACCAAATAAGGGGCCTCGTTAAGACAGATTATCAGTATTTTTTATCTGCAGGGCACATCATCATAATTTATCACAAAAAAGGGCCCACTCCATATTTTTGTCCCATGTGAAGGGCAGCTAACAGGACACTTTGGCCCTACCCTGAGTCCACACATATATATATATATATATATATATATATATATATATATATATACATATATACATACAATATTGTATTTGCACAGTATTGTACATTGGCTTCATGCAAAACAATCATGTACAAATAAAAATAAAATTCATGTCCTTATCTTAACAGTGCATAGTGACCAGATCGAGTTTTTGTTCAACTTGTCCACTGTGGCGAGGAGTGAGAAGGTCCTCACTGCTGAGCTCCATCTGTTCAAGCTCAGACCACAAGCATCACTCATTTTCAACAGACATCACTTCTGCCAGGTAAGAGCGTCACATACATACACATATGTCATACAAGTATTCAATTATAATGTGCACTAAAACCATTTCTCCATTAACATGTATATCGGGGTCAGATGATACTATATTTGTTTTAGTGAAATACATGCCTACAGTTTTAGAAACATTTAACTGCAGACAGCACTCCTACAACCAAGTTGTAACACAGGACATTGTTTTGATGAGTTTAGCGACAACAGTGTCTTTGGTGTGACCATGAACAAAGAAAACCATATTGTCTGCATACATTAAGCAGTCAGCTTCTGGACAAACAGTGGGCAAATCTTTAATATAAAGACTAAATAAAAGGGGGCCTAATATTGACCCCTGAGGGACTCCAGAGGTTAGCCTAAGAGAGTCAGATCTGCAGATTCAGATCTCCCATTTTTGGTCCATTCCACTCTGCTGGACTACTATGATTAAAGTAGTTGTGGGAATGATCACATTAGTTCTCCAGTGAGCTTACCATGTTGGAGTTTTGGAGTTTCATGTGTGAAGTGGGTGCACAGAAATAAAATATGTGAAAAACTTTGTGAGAGCAGCATATAAATTGTCTGTTTTTTTCCGCAGGTCAGTGTGTATCAGGTTCTGGACAGCACTAAAACGAATGTGTCCCAGAGCAAGAAGCTTGTGTCTTCAAGGCTTATTCCCATACACTCCAATGGCTGGGAAGTTTTCACCATCACTCAAGCTGTAAGTGTGGAAAAATGGCCATTGACATTTGGTATAAAAAGACTGAAATAGGTTGTGTTGTTGCATAAATAAATTGTACCAACCTGCCAAAGGAAACACTAAAATAGAGAAATTGAAACCACATTTTATTCAAATCCATTGATACATTTGAATCCAATTTCCTCTATATTAAGAATATACTTGTAAGAGTAGCTGAAGGTGAGACAGTAAACAATTCATTTTGTAGATCCGGACATGGACACTGGATGAGCACAGTAATCTGGGTTTGTTGGTCGCGGTGAGGACTCTGTCAGGCATTCAAATGGACTCAAAGACTGTTCGATTTGCCACAGGCCAGAGCCACCACCACAACAAACAGCCCATGCTGGTCCTCTTCACTGACGATGGCAGGCGCGCTAGCTCACTGGAAGGTGTCCTCAAAGGTATGACCAAAAGATTGTGATTCCCAAAAGCTCCAGTTGCTTAAAGTCTTTGGATCTTTAATCAAACTTCCTCTCTTGTTCAGGTCCTGAAGGTTCCTCCAGTCTTCCTCTCCACAGCCTGACCCTCCCAAATGCAGGGCATCGCAGGACTCGCTCCCTCGACTATGAGGATGAACGGGAGAGGATCCCATGCCAGCGTCTACCTCTTTATGTTGACTTTGAGGAGATTGGCTGGTCTGGGTGGATCGTGTCTCCTCGTGGCTACAACGCTTATCACTGCAAAGGCTCATGTCCGTTCCCACTGGGTCAAAACATGAGAGCTACGAACCACGCCACTGTGCAGTCCATCATCAATGCACTGAAGCTCACCAAAGGCATCGAGACTCCTTGTTGTGTTCCAGACAAGCTCTTCTCCATTAACCTCCTGTACTTTGATGATGATGAGAATGTGGTGCTAAAGCAGTATGACGATATGGTGGCAGGAAGCTGTGGGTGCCATTGACATTTTAAAGCTGTATGTAACATGCATATAAAGCCCACAGCTTGCTGTTTAATTTTCAACTCGTTTTGTGTACTGAAAAGTCAATAGCACTGATGACTGATGTTGCTCGGTATCCTGGAATGGAGTTCAGCTGAAACGATGGACTGAATGGATGAATTCAGCCCTTCTTACAGCTTTGTAAAATATGTAAATAGACATAAATGCTAATATATGGAGGAGCTTGGGGTCGTTACTTGTAAAACATGTAAATTTGTACATTGCATGTTCTGAACTATTATAAATTCTAAATAAACTGTAAGACAAAAATTTGGTGTTACTGCTCAAAAAGATGATCAGAGGACATGAAATAAGTTTTGGAGAAGGACCACACCTGAAGTTATCACCAAGCGCCTGACACACCTAAATTGTGTCACACATCCTGACACACATCCTCCATTATGAACCATATACATTTTCCACTCCCTTTATTATTTTTGATTAAAAAGGGGTGTGGCTTCACAACATAGAAGCTAGTCAGAACTTCAGCCCAACTTCGAGTTAGCTTGTGTTGTAGAAGCTACTATATTGCAAGTTGTTGGTCAATAGATATTCACTATGATTGATAGTTTTACCAAACATTCCAAAATACAGTGGAACCTAATAACTTTAGTTTTACATGCAGAACACAATAAGAAATAAATACAAAAGACTAATAAAATGGATAAATGAACATTTAGCATCACACTCACAGGTTTACGCTCTGTTTTAGAGAGTGCTGGTGTTTTCTGCATCCACTCTCAGAGTTCTTGGCCACTATTTGTTTTCGCACCTGTTTTCAGGAAGTAGTGCTGCATGTCGTCACTTAAGCCCTCTGGTGCATAGTGGTCACTACAGTGGACAGATATTTAAAATTCATTTTCTCCTAAATGCAGTGGTTTCTATAGTGGAATTGCATATCAGTCCGTAGAATGCTCTCTACTGCTCCCCTCCATTGAGGTTCATTCAGTGGTTAGTTTTTGTAATTACAAGTTAATGTCATCAGAATGCAAGATGGCTGGCAGACAGACACACTTGTTGACCACTCCTGGAATATCCTGTCAGTCCTTCTATTCTAGAAGAATCCTAGAGGTGAAAAAAATATGCTGATATGCAGGAGTATCTAAGTAACAATATTATTATTTTAGTTTTGAAAATTTTATTTCAAATAAGTAGGAAATTACAGTTAACCATATGTCCAATGTAGTGGACGTCGTGCATTTCTAAGTATATTTTTAACATAAGTCATGTAGTTGATTTATCTTTCATTATGACTGTTTTGGTTGCAATTCAATTCATTTTGGGTACATCTATAAGTTAGTCTTAAAAATTTATATTTTTTTGTGCAGATTAGTTGTAGTTTGTGTTAGTAAAATTATTTTAGTTTTAGACCACAAGTACAGCAAAGACTAGGGAAGCCTATAGAATAGTCCAGGAAATTCCATCTCCAGTGACAGTGATTACAGGTGCTGATCATAAAATTAGAATATCGTGAAACATCACAGAAGCCGGAGCAAGCCCCCCCGCTCAGTGCGCAGTCAGACTTCAGGCTCTTGCGCCTAAATCCAGGGTCTTCATCACTATTGGCAATATATATGAAGAAAAGCGCAGAGCTCTGAAAGGAGAGAATTCAGAAAAGCTGTGCTTCCTGCACTACAACTTGCCACTTTTGAATTGGCAGTATTAGAGCTAGTAAATTTTGTTCCTTCAGTTTCAGTTTAAATGACTATTTTATTTTATTGACCTTTATTAAATTATTGCACAGTACTGTTCCCTGAATGTTTTGTTTTCAGGCATATGTAAAAAATTGACAAATGTTTTTATTTTATGTATTTTTCTAAAAGGTTGTAAAATATGTTGTGTTTGTTCTAAACAGGTCTTCAATATATGTTAAAATATTAGTAATTTTTATGTTACATTATTTATTATGTTCAAATCAAGCACTGTTTTACTTTTGACAATAAAAGCATTTGAAACAAGTTATATGTTAAATCTTAATTTCCATTTATATGTATATAATGAATACAAATAGTAAAAAAAATATCGGCCAATATATCGTTATCGGCATTTTCTTCATCTTTATTATCGGTATCGTATCGGCCACCCCAAAATCCATATCAGTCGGGCTCTAATTATGACCACCCCTGGTTTGCAATGACCTCGGGACGTCACAGATGCCATGAGATGATGATCCCTGATACTTTCCTTGAAAGTGAAAGTACACAATCACTGACCAATGTTCTTCACACAGAGGATTCTTACCGCTGCATTTAATCCATCGTGCAGTGAAACACACTAGTGAACAGTGAGCACATTTGCCTGAATTGCAGAGCAGTTGGGGGTTATGTGCCTTGCTCAAGGGCAGTTCAGTCATGTCCTGCAAGCGGATCAGAACAGTGACCTTCCGGTCACAAGACCGGGGTCCTAACCACCAAGCCACAGCTGTCCCTTGTTACTCCTTTGTTCATTATAGAGTTTAACTGGTCTTTGCTCTGTACTTCTCGCTGGAGTCGTTGTTCTCCTCTCAACATCAGTCAAGTCACATCCTTTGATGATCGTTTTGCACAACTGACTGGTGTGCTTATACGTCATCTGGCCTCTAACATCCCGGTCCGAGTTTATTCCAAACCAGTGATAAAAATAGCCAATGTTTGTTTATTTATTTATTTATTTTATGAAGACCCCACAGTTTTTTTTAATGTACATGTTAAAATACAATAAGGTGCCACTTTTTGGTAAAATAAGAACATAAACAAATACAAAAACTGTGCAATATCTTTTTAAACACCACACTCATCTGTATGGTGGTGCAACAGCACTAATGGTTTTTCAGCATCAGATTCAGTTTGTTCTTAGTAATATGGCTATGAAGCACTGCTGGTTTGCATTCAGATAAAAAAATGACTTCTATTTGATGTTTTTTTTTAGCCTACCATACCTCTACTGATTGGTAGAGATGGCATAATCACATGGTGTTAATTTCAACGCCTTCTTCGATAAGATAGTCACTTAAATGTGCTCTACCAAATAGTTGAGCAAAATGTTATAAGGTTAAGGAACATAGCTAATAAAAATAATAAATAGATAACACCAACAGAGACCAAAACCAGAAAGATTTCTGGGTAGCTCTGCCTCCAGTGCTGCAGTCTGCTAACTTCTGTTATTTGCATTTAAGATGTGTGAGAAGTGATCATGACGGTCAGTAAAGCTCAATTTATTTAAAGCTAATGGAAAACTACAAGCTAAAAATATGAATCTATTGCATCAACAAACACAGTCCGAATATAGCCAAGCTGCAAAGTGTGGAATACTCAGTTCCCGTGACATGCTCAGATTACATCAAGTTAAAAAATGAAAGACAAAGCAGCAATAGATATTCAACAGCATATGACTAAACAGAGTGGCTCCATTAGAGACGCTGAGGAAAAGAGCAAGTCATGTCAGCAATGAAGATACCTAACAGAGCCCTCCCTCACTCTAAATAGAGTAAGAAGAGCTGCCAATATCTCAATGCCATTTGATCTAAGCGACTACACCCAATTCAACCATCCAGTCTTGCATACCAGAGTTCCTACTAAACAAACGTTTCACAGTGGAGATGGGAGTTTTTACCAATTCTGTTGAACTCTGCACATGTGTATGAACATGCAGCAGCGTCAAGTCCTATAATGTACCTCTAGGAATGCAGCAGCCAACACAGCAATGTGCCAAGGCAGCTGCTCGTTCTTTATTCCCAATGAGACAAAAACATTTGCAGTGACCATAACAGCACATGGCACACCTGAGATCCAAACATGGTTACATCATTTGACTGAAAATAATGAACTTTTTTAAAAAATATTTTTATTAGACACAAAATTCAGTTTAGGATCATTACCCTGACAACAAATGAATGATGGCCCAGTTCTGGCCCACACATTCCTGTGGAAACTGGGTGCTGGAACACAGCCTCAGTTTACCCCAAATTGAACCATCACTCATGGATGATACACTTGGCTAGTTTTGGCCCAAAATAGACATTCCAACATTTCACACTGTAGGTTGTACACAGTCATATCAGAATATTATGATCAGCCCTGGTTTGAACTGAACTCAGCTGGAACATCCCAGATGCACTTGACTTGGCATACATCACATGTAAATAAGTGAGCATATCAGTCAGTTGTAACAGAGTGTCTTGGGCAAATCTTGGGCAAAGGACATGCTTTGACTGATATCCAAAAGGGCATGATAATAGGATGGTAGTACCTCAGAAACCTTTAACTTTGTAGGATGTTCTAGAGTCGCTGTAGTAAAGGTGTACTGAGAATGAACTTTTCATACACTGAGTGCTTTCCAACAGCATAACAGTGGTGCCTGACGAGTCATTGGTGCCAGACAGGATAGGCGGAGGGCAAAACACTTTTGATTTTCCTCGCCTGGAGGGCTGGGAACATTATGTAATTGCACCGCTAATACAGCAGAGGGCGCCCGCAGACCAAGTCATGTTCAGGTCACATGCAACATGCTTGCCTGTTGACTGAGCAGCAGCCCAGGAGAGACGCAGAATTCTGAGAGTGACTCAGAACTGTGCATTACACTGCTGACCTGGGCATCGTATATTTGTCAATACGGCTGCCACAAACGATTATTTTTATAGTCGACTAATCACCTATTATTGTTACGATTAGTCGACTAATTGGATCATATGTTAATTGAATATAAAACTTACAGCTTATTGCACTAGAATACTGCTGCTATTATATAACCGTCATTAGATTTCAGCTATATGCTAACTAAAAATAAAAACAATTAAGATCACAGCTCATTAAACCTTTAATGAAATATGCAGCTGGTTGTAACAAACAATTATTTAACTGTTAGCATAAAGTGTAAACGTAGCACTGAAACGTAATGTTAGAAAACATTAGCATTCCTATTCAAACACATGACTGTAATAACGTTACAGAAAACACATGAATGTGTGCTAAGGCTGATGAATCAAATCATCATCGCTAATGTTCACTTTTACAGCTATAAATATGAGTAAGCAGCAAGTTAAGTCTCAGTTTTATGCTAATTTTAGCCGCTAACTAGCAATTTAGTTTACCAAGATGACGGTCTCTCTTCATTATTGTCACAACCAGCCACAACAAGTTTCCTTTTCAGGTGCTCGTGCATCGCAGTTATGCTGCCGTGGAAAGCAAGTTCTGACTTGCAGATACTGCATTGCACATGTTTGTCTTTCATTTTCTTAAAATGATCCCACTCTTTTGAGCCGTCATCCACGGGCTACCCCAGTTACCAGTACTGCGCATGTGCGTCAAGGACAGAAAGGAAGACACAGCAGTAAAAGGCGAGGACGCAGCAGTAAAAGGCGAGTACGCAGCAGTTTTGAGAGAAAAAGAAAGTAGTAAAAAAAAAAAAAAAAAAAAAAAACACACAAAACCGACGCATCGACTATTAAATTAGTTGCCGACTATTTTAATGCAAAATGTTGCCGACTATATAAATGTAAAATGTAATGTAAATGTAATGTAGTCGACTAATCATGGCAGCCCTATTTGTCAATGGTAAGTTTATAAGTAGCTTGTGAAATAAACATCAGCAAAAGATTTCCACTCAACTCTCCAACCCGCTTGCCTCAAGCTAAAAGTTTTAGCTACCTGCTAAACTAGCAAGATACAATTTACGAGATAATTTAGCATATAACCTTGCTAAAATAAAACACCCCGAACAATGTAAGTAACACAATGAAATATATCAGTTCTAAGTAATAACATTATCTTTTCCGTAAATTAAATGCTCGTTTGTCTGAAGTAAACTAATCTGATTGAACATGACTGAGAACACACAGCTACTGCAGCTCAATATTAAAACACATTTCTAGCTTAATTTATAACATAGTGGAGTGAATCATGAAATGAAAAAACAACCAGTGCACTCGTAACCCTTGGGTGGGACCAGGTACAGTGGTATGTCAAATTGGCTTCACGTAATCACTGTACTGCGCCTCAAACCGTATTTTAACTCCATTTTCCGATACAAGGCAAAGGGACATGTGGAAGCGCTTAGCAGACTCTCCGCTGGTACCAGCGTAGAGTCTCGTGACCAGCTTGCTTCAGTTGATTTCTGATCAGAACGTACCAAGCTGCGAGCCTGAGTGACACCAGCAGAGTAGTGGCATAGACAGGCTTTATAGCCCCCGTCTGTGCTCACAGAAGTCGGAGCAAGCCCCCCCGCTCAGTGCGCAGTCAGACTTCGGGCTCTTGCACCTAAAATCCAGGGTCTTCATCACTATTGGCAGTATATATGAAGAAAAGTGCAGAGCCCTGAAAGGAGAACATGCGGAAAAGCTGTGCTTCCTGCACTACAACTTGCCACTTTTGAATTGGAAGTATTAGAGCTATAGTAAATTTTGTTCCTTCTATTTCAGTTTAAATGACTATTTTATTTTATTGACCTTTGTTAAATTCCCTGAATGTTTTGTTTGAATATTTGTAATTTTTATGTTACATTATTTATGATGTTCAAATCAAGCACCATTTTAATTCTGAAAATAAAAGTATATATGTTAAAACAAGTTACATGTTAAATCTTCATTTCCATTTATATGTATATAAATGAATACAAATTGTAAAAAAAAATAAATATTGGCCGATATATCGTTATCAGCATTTTCTTCCTCTTTATTATCGGTATCATATCGGCCACCCCAAAATCCATATAGGTCGGGCTCTACTCATAATATTCTGATATGACTGAATTTGAGTCACATGTGGCCCAGAGTTCAAATACCAGGACAAACCTTAAACATGACCACTACAGCTGGGTCAGTTTTGGTCCATGATCTGCTCTTCATTGCCATAACTGACCCACAAATGTCTTAATTGACGTATTTGGTCCAGAATTTTCTAATGTGGGTATTCTGTCTTTGTAATGAAATGTAAGAGTGTGAGAGTTCTTGAATTACTGTCAATATTCACAATATGCTGAGAAAAGTGTGCTGTGGCATAATTATCACAATGATTGAATATTCTCTTCAGCCCTAAAGGAACGCTTTAAGTGGATGAACAACTACACTGTAAACTCAACATTGAGATTGAGGTGTTGGGTCCATATTTAAATATTAGGACATGTAGGTCCCTCCAGTCGAGTGCTCTTAGTAATCCTGAGGGCTGAGTATTTGATTGTGCATTTGTGGTTTGTTTTTTTAAGCTAATACATCTGTATGCCTTAGTTTATGAGAGTGGACACAGCTAATCTTGACTTATTGTGTTTGTGTGATGCTGTATTGTCCTGTGTTATGTCCTCATATACTGTATTTACTTTTCTGTTAGTTGTTCACTGTTTCACTATTGGTGAAAGTGGCAATATGTAATAAAGCTGCACCAAAGACTAAAACTTTTCAGTACTTAAATTTGGAAATCAATTCTATAATCTTAAGCTTTTAAAATAGTTGCAGTATCTTGGCACCATATTTCAATAACTTTATATTTTTCAGATTTCAACATATGTTGAAATTTTTTATGCTCTAGTACATCACACCACATTGCTTACCTACATGTACAATTTATTGTATTATTTTTTAAAGCAACCCCCATCCATCTCACAGGTAAACAGCATGAATGCAGCAATTCCTGCTAACTGAAGCAGATTTATGACTCGCTGTGGAGAAGGTTCAGTGAGAAATTGGGCAATCAATAGTCTGAATGGAAATCAAACACCAGGAAGTAAATATAGCAGACACACAAACCCCTACTGAGCTGTCACCCTATCTTTTATATTGATGTAGCCTGTGGCTTAACTACAGGACAGCTGCAAACACAAATGAAGATCTTTAGCCAGGGCCACTGCCTGAAATAGGTCCTACGAGAGAAAGCAAAAGCAAGTATTCTCAATATATCCAACACCATTAAAATCCTGCAGGTACCTGGATGAGCTTCTAAACAAAGTCTTCACAGACACATACAGAGACTTGCCCGTGACTCATTACTCCTCAAGAACACCAGTGGGCATGACTCAAAGGAAGAACAAAGTCACAATGTTCTGTTTTGCTGCCTACAGTTTACAAGAAATGCACTGTTATGAATATTGACACTCATTGTGCATTTTAGTTCCACTGACCATAGAGGTGAACTTTGTAGTTCTACAATTACAGACCGTAGTTCATCGGTTTCTCTGTGTACTGTGTCATTCTCAGCAATGCAGTGACACTGACGTGGTGGTGGTGTGTTAGAGTGGACCACCGCTGGAGTGAAAATAGTGCACCAACCAAATCTATCCAGCCAACAGTGCCTGCGAATACCAGTGAAGGACCAGAGGACCAACACAAACTGTGCAGCAACAAGGTAGGTGTGTCTAATCAAGTGTTCAGTGAACTAACAGTGTTTAAAATCTACAGCAGCTCTGCTGTTTTTGATCCACTCATACCAGCACAACACACACTAACACACCACCACAACATCAGTGTCACTGCAGTGCTGAGAATGATCCACCAGCCAAATAATACCACTGAAGAACAGGGTGAAAGAGTATATAAACAACAGATCTGTAATAGTAGAACTACAAAGTGCACCTATATGGTGAGAGGAGCTGAGAAAATGGACAATGAGGTACCTAATGAAGTGGTCAGTGACTTTACCTTTTATGGATGTAATCTTTTGGATGTTTTCAAGCTCAATGCATTTCTCAATTCTGTGGCCAGAAAAATGTGTGTCTGTAACATAACCAACACCCACTTTGATAAGCTATACCAGATGCTTAGGGCTGATTATTTCCACAAATGAGAAATGCTTGAGTCTATAACATTAATACAGCTTAAAAAACTTCAAGTTTAGTACATCTTTCCATCTTTCCATCCCCTTGATACAATGCACTGTAAATATATTGTATACAACCAGTTTGTGTAGTAACATACTGATTAGATTGCCTTCACATAGTAAAAAGCATATTGCGCTTTCCTCCAAGGGTGCAGACACTCAAAAATGGTCCTCCAGCAGGAATCCAGAGGCAGACACAGGACTTTGATGAGACACAGGCTTTATTCCTCTTACACTGATAAAATATTAGGATACAAGTAGATTATTACTCAAAAAGACAAATCAGTACAGGGCAAAACATATACCAGTGTTCCTCTTCTTCTTTGAAAGAAGATAAGAAGTAATTTCCCATGAGAAGAAGAATAACTACCACTGCCATCTGCTCCAGTGTGCAGCTGCAACTCAAGCAGCCGGCTTGAGTTTCTCTTGATGCCAACGCAGACCTACAGAAAAGCCCTCAATGGGACAACAATCTTAGGAAGTGCCAGGGCTGTACAATAAGGTCAGATTACTAGCACTGTGATAATATTGCTATGTACTGAAACAGTCACATCCCTTGCAAAATACTCCAAGGACCTGTATTGCTTTGATTAAAATAATTCCACTTTGCTGCATATTATGAATACCTCTGACTCATCAAAACACCCACAGGACCATTCACTTCAAACTGAATGGTCAAAATGTTCCCTGCACATACTACAAAAAACACTGTGACTGAAGAGTGAATGCCTACCAAGTGCTGCCAAGGCCAATGCTGCCGATTTCCAAATGATGTGTCCAAATATTTGTGGACACCACTTCCAATAAATGCATTCATCTACTTTAAATTGCAACCGCTGCTGCCACAGATGTACAAATGCACACACACAGCTTGTCGAGTCCCTGTAGAGAAGTATTGCCAATAGTACTGGAGCAGATATTGGCACTATGCTTAATGGCAGACGTGGGGTAGAGGGGTATAAAAGCCCCCAGCACTGAGCTGTGGAGAAGTGAACCTGTGTCCTGTGGAATGATGGTGCTCCATCCAATAGTTGGGAATGAGGCAGGGTGGTGATCATCCAATAACTTGACCTTACTAACTTTGTCACAGAATACAATCAAATCCTCACAGCAAATCTAGTAGCAGGCCTTCTCTGGACAATACAGGCACTTACTCCAACAAAAGCAGGATAAATTTTTAATATCCTTGGTTTAGGAAGGAACTGATTAAGAAGGTGTCTCAATACTTTGTCTATGTGGTGTATATTGCATAGTCCTTTCCATGGAATACAGCAGATAACAATACTGGACAGTCTGCTTGGCCAAAGGATGGGAGCTGCTTCTCATGCGGCTTTGAGTTTTGACCACACAGACTGGTCCCAGATGTTCTCATTTCCTCTCTTTGGCACACAATGGCAAAAGAACACAGGAGAGAGGGTGTAAACAATCACTCGCCTGCGCTCACAGGCCTATGGTATGAGCTAGCACTTCTTTCACTCAGCTTACTTTGCATAGTCAGCAGGGGTTTGCATTGCAGCTTGAGTTGCAAATCAAATGAAACATTATAGAGATGCTGAAATGTTGTGTGAATACTATGGACAGACGCAGATTGTTACAAAGTCAAGTTGATTCTGATCCCATATGAACCATGTGGATATTGTTTCTCTAGAATATCTTCTTTGAGTCTTCAGGCATCTTATGATTCTTCTGATTGTATCCATTCATGTTGCTGGTCATCCACTTCGTTTTTAACCTTTACCTGTAGCAGAAATCATTTTTCATTCCTTTTTATAGAAGGTCTGTCTCGATATCTAGAGAGCTGTGGGCAGCTGTGGCCTGGTGGTTAGGGATCTGGTCTTGGGACCGGAAGGTCTGGTTCAATCCCTGGACAGATCATAAATGAAATGGGTACCATGGATAGGGCTGCCCACCACTTCAGAAACATGCTCTCACAGCCTAATGTGCTCACTACTGTGTGTCTATATAGGCAAATGTCTAAGTAGTCAGCATTCTAACCATCATCTACCCTTATAAGACATAAATGAGATGCTCTAGTTGGACAGTGATGACATCACTTATTCCCGACCACTGCACGCAACCAGCATTAACTTACCTCAGAGGCCAAAATGGCCTCAGCATATTGCCACCACAGATCTGTTCTTGCAGTTTTTGTAACAATTTAGAAGAAATTAAATGCAAGAATAACAAAATCATATACATACATACAGATTAAACTTATATAGCACCTTTCTAGACACCCAAGGACGCTTTACAATCAACACACTCCATTTACACACACTGGTGAGAAGCGGCAGCCAATCGCGCACAGCGTACTCTCAACCGGAAGCGACCGTCCACCTGGAGGACTGCATCAAGCACTAGGGAAATCACCCAGGACAGAGTGCCAACCATATCTGAGCATACATACATACATTCATTCATTCATTCATTCATACACACCAGGGTAATTTTAGAGTATCCACCTGATCTCCATGTTTTTGGACTGTGGGAGGAAACCGGAGACCCCGGAGGAAACCCACGCAAACACGGGGAGAACATGGAAACTCCGCTCAGATGCGGACTCGAACCCAAGACCTCAGCGTTGAGAGGCGAACGTGCTAACCACTAAGCCACCGTATCGTGATATCACAGCATATCACTGCTTGCCGCGCTGCTGGTCCGCTGCACCGTGTTGCATTGTCAGATTGCCTTAGCGACTGGGGAAGCACTCAATGCTCTCTTGATATTCAGTCAAAATAAGGTGTCTCAGTAGTCAGAATTTAGAGGTGTCTAAGAACCGAGACAAACTTCACATGGGTGCAAATGCTGTCTTTGTAGAGAGCTCACTAGGTATTGAGACAGACCCGTTGTGTCTAAAATAAGAAAGCTTCACTTGGGTCAAGTCAGAGGTGAGGACTGACTTGGTCAAAAATCCATTTGATTGCCATCATTGATGTCCAAGTCTCTCTTAAGTCTTTGCCAAATATCAAAGTTCAGAGGCAACAGCACTTTTCCTGACCCATTTTTTTTATTGTCCAGCTTTCCCATCCACACAGAACCACAGCAAAGCCCATAGACTACTCGGTTGTTTGTTCACGGAGATACTGTACATCACATTTGAAGATGGTCCCAAACTCCTGGATCATCCTTCCTTCAAGTGGTGATCTGTGTTGTTTCAATTTCTACATCTATATCAGTGGTAAACATATCTGCTTTTACTGCTGTCATAACAATCAATGACGGTGCTAATATGCACTCACTGACCACTTACTTTGTATCTACACTAATTGTCCATTTTAGCTTCACTGACCATACAGGTGCACTTTGTAGTTCTACAATTACAGACTGTAGTCCATCTGTTTCTCTGTATACTTTATTAGCTTCCTTTCACCCTGTTCTTCAACAGTCAGGACCACCACAGAGCAGCTATTATTTGGATGGTGGATCATTTTCAGCACTGCAGTGACACTGATGTGGTGGTGGTGGTGTGCTGTGCTGGTAGAGCTGCTGATGCTTTTAAACACCTCAGTGTCACTGCTGGAGTGAAAACAGTGCATCAACCAGTCAACAGTGTCCTGTTACCACTGATGAAGGACGAGAGGACCAACAAAAATTGCAGAGCAACAGATGAGCTGCTGTCCCTGACTTTACATTTACAGGGACCAACAAGGTAGGTGTGTCTAAAAGTATTTAAAATCTCTAGCAGGTCCAGTAAATCATTTGTATACAATTTAAGCAAATTCAATTTTCAAATCACAAGATTTGTAACCTACATTACATTGTGAACACCCTGTAGATAAGTTGGACCAATTCAGGGCAACCAAACCTCGTCAGTCACTACTTTTTAATTCCGTTTTCCCCATCAAACAAAGAAATCTCAAGCCTCCATGCCTGCATTCACAATTCTAAGATATTATACCCCCCAGTCAACCATTTGACACCGAATCCCCAAAAGATCTTACAACTGTTGTGGGAGCATAATGCATCAGGACTATAAAGCCATTCATCCTTAAATACAAGGGTGACTGCTATGACAGAAACAGCTCTGGTAATGAATGTCTGAGCCCACTCCAAAGCCCATAACAGCTTACCTATTATGGCCATTGTCTGTGTGAATTATGATTAATCTTCCTTCTATACAGACACTTGTTTTGTGCAAAAGAAACATTTATTTCAGTAAAACAATTAGCAGGAGAAACATGCTAAATAATAGCTAACACAGCCAGCTCATTCACATATACTAGTGCAGCAGAGTTTGTGATCATAATTTAATTTAAAAACTTGCTGTTGTATTTTATATTTATTACTACATGTAAAGTTACATTTTATACCTTTTCTTGTTCTAATGTTGATACATTATGTTGAATGTTTGAATAGTAATTTACTCAAAATCCAAATTAAATTATATATATATATATATATATATATATATATATATATATATATATATATAAATTCATTAATATTAGAGCCACTAATGGCAACAAATGCAGAGGAAAGAAAGTGAATGCTTCAAGACTCAATGGGTGCATAAAAAGCCTTTTTTTCCACTTTCAAGACCAGTAAAAACCTTTCATGAGTAGCCTGGAGGAAGCAAGAAAATGTCCACTCTAGCTTTAGCTTTCTTGTCAGTGGCCTGAAACAGCACCAAGCGCTTCTCTTTAGTATCAGAAGCACTGAATACATAACAGGCCTAAACAGGCAGAGACAAATTAAACACCACTAAGCAGAGTGGCCATTAATCTTTAACAATGATAAGGCTTTACACCTGTTCCTGAACTGAAAAGCAATGAACAGACATTTTCAGCATGTTGTGGTATTAATCTTTAATATGACTACTTTACTGAAAGGCAAACAAGAACTCTGACTGCTGTGGTTTTATGGTCTCCACTTTCAGGTCAGAGGCATTATGTGCAGAGTGGTAATTACCATCCACTGAGGGCTTTATCTTCAATCTAACCAGGCTATCAATTAGAGATACCAAAGATACATTATAGAAGTGAACAAGCGTTACAAACATCTACGCTTCTCTCAAGTTGTACAGATTCATTTATCTGCTTCTTTTTCGCCCAGCAGGGCTGGATGTAAAGCAGCATCAAAGGGAATGCCAGGCTACAGAGCTGAACCTTTACCAGCCTGATGCATTCTGATGTGAAAAATGATCATAAAATATTGATCATATATTTCTACAATAAGAAAATTCACTTTAAGAGCCTGGTTAGTAGTGTAGGAACTATTATGCAAAATAAGTCATCAGGTTTACTGTAATCTGGTCATCAGCCTTATTCAGATTAGATTACTTTATCAAGAGGATGTCTTGAAACTGCATATGATCAGCATTAAAATAACAACAGGACGAGCGAGTTTTACATGATAATAAAATTACAGTTCATTTGTACCTGTAGCTGTAATTATAATCACTTTAATAAGCCTGGATTATTACTGTGCTATAAATCAGCATCTCGTCTTACTGTCTGTTTACCGCCAAACAATGCTCTCCCAGGTAGTGCATGAATCGGAAGAGTTTCTATTAAGATCAATTAGATTATTAAGTGACTGTTAACATTAACATTTATTTGCTTTGTGATTTGGTTTTTGCTGGCTCTGCACAATAAAAGACTCAACACGGCAAGTAGACGCAGCCAAAAATCTTTATTTTGCAATGTGAAATGATATCTAGAGATTTGCATCCAGGTAGGACTAAAATGATCAGGTGAGCTCGAGTTAGCTAAAAACAGTAGGTAATTCAGCAACATTGTGCAACCCTATGTACCTCCATGTAAACTGAATCCAATTAGAATATGGCTATTGATACAAATTGCAACACAAAAACAATTCTGGTAAAATCATCTCAACACCCAGTGTTGGCTGGAGCACTTAAAAGTGAACTTAAAATTGACAATTAAAAGTTTAAGTGTAGAGCAGGAGAATCTGATATTATTCATCGATATCATGATAGATTACATCATAATATGCTTTCCTGAGCCGGCTGGTGATATTGTCAGTACTTAACAACACTTCGGCTTGTTTCACTAAAGTGAGTAGGGATGCACAGATACCGATACCAGCATCCCATACCACATGCGTGTACTTGTACTCGTATTCATAAAAGTGCTCCGATACTACAGGATCCGATACCAGCGTGATGGGAGCTTCGTTTCCTTCTAACAGACAGTATTAGTTTGCGCCACAAAAAAAATAAAATAAATAAAATTAAATAAAATAAAAAAAAAAAAGAAGACGACTACGTACGGTAGCTGAGCTGAACAAGCCACTTAACGGCAGCGTGACTTTAACCAGCCCGGTAGTAGAGAAGGAGCAGCTATGTCAGCGGTGTGGAGGTATTTCCAGCTGAATGAAGGTGACAAAAGTAGTGTTAATTTCGTTAACGATAATTATGACGAAAAATATTCGTTGACAACCATTTTTCACGACGAAAACGAGACGGAAACTAAATAAAAACTAATATTTTAAAACAAAAACTATGACTAAAAGTATTAGACTTTTCGTCGACAGCAGAGCAAAAATAAACAGCTGCTTTTCAGATTATGAAAATCAGTATCAAAAACAAAATTTTATAATCAAAAATAAATCAAAGGCAGAGCAAAAGCAGCACTTTTTACCAACAGTTGCTTATAAAAAGCAGTATTAATAGCAATTGCTTTAATTGTGATGAAAACAGTGGAAGTAAGTCGACCTTTATGGAGGTGTGGCGACTGTATCGACGAGGAAGAGAT
>BRDA01006115.1:0-21894 GCA_036984385.1 Crenuchus spilurus | reverse complement strand
GTATGCTAACGTAATGTAGCTAGCTAGTTGGCTAACGGTGATGATTATGTATATCTGATATGTTTCATTTTTGAATGTTTCAGTGTATAAAGGGGAAATGTGTAATCTGTTATCATTATCTTAGGTGTTTAGATTAAACAGATCACAAACACATCTAACTGGAGCCATAAGACACACATACAGCCTCCGTTTCATTTTAATTGTAAGTATTGATATTTATTAGTACTCTTATTGGTACTTGGTATCGGCAAGTACTTAAATGTAAGTACTTGTACTCGTACTTGGTTTTAAAAAATGTGGTATCGGTGCATCCCTAAAAGTGAGAGTACGATTAGTTCTGTTTATTTGGATTTACTACAGCACAGTATGTATAATGTTGAATACAAATCAATTTTTGCTAGCATTTTTTCAATAGTGGCTTATTTATTCAGCTTTAACTTTGCTCATGTCAAAAAAAAATAAATATGGCATACTGTGCATTGTGCAACTTGCAGAAGTATTGCAATATGAAATTTTGCCACATCATCCACATCTACTCAAGATGTAAACTGAATCAAACAGTGGTTAAATGCTCCACTCACAACTGTTCAAGGTGGTGATAAGAGTTTCTAAATTCTCCAGAAAAATTAAGCTCAGTGCTGAAGACTGTCCAATAGGAATGTGTGGCTGCTCTTTACCCCATTGGACAGGTTTGACTTTGGGCTCAAGTTACCTGGTTAAATTCAGAAAACCTGCTTTGTGGAACAGCCATCAGAAGGCCAAGTTTAATGCCTATTACTGTTTAATCATAAAAATGTATTACAGGAAAATGGTTATGAACACACCGCCTGATGCCTGAGTCATTGTTGTTCAACAGATTTGAGATAAGACTGAGCCTACAACTATTTTTCAATAGTTCATTCTTGGCAAAGAGGTACACACAGACTGTAATGATGCAAAACAGTTTGCAAAGAAAACTTTTTTCTTTGTATTTATGAGTATATGGTTGTGCTGGGCAATAAAATATAATTTTTTTCACGATAAGTTTTCCCTTGATGACGATAAGCCGGGACAATAGAATTCGATAAGCATTAACGTTCGTTTCCATTTCACGTCACAGCTTGTAAGTGAGTTTAGAAGTCTAATACTGTTACTTGATAGTTCCTCCTCACCAGCGCCGACAAAATGCACAGTTGGTCGCTGTGTGCTCCTCTGTTTGTGTGAGAAAGAGAAAGGGGGGGGGGGGCTAGCTGTGTGTGTGTCAGCCGAAGTGCTAGCATTAGCATATTAGCTTGGTTCTCTAGCCTGTTATTTTTGAGTGGCTGCAGCCGACAGCAATCATTGTAAGTTTCAACAATATAGCGACAACAGTAAACGTCTTTCTCATCTATCCTTTCATCGCGTCCAGCTGGACGCTACAATATTATGTTCTGGCAATAAACATTATGATATTTTAAATAGTAACTTTTCATGTATTTAGTCTGATGTTTTTAGAAAGATGTTTAAAACTGACAGTGTTAGAAAATGTAATATTGTGATAATTATCGAGATTGATCAATATAGAAAAATTTATCGTGATAACATTTTTGGCCATATAGCCCAGCTCTAGTATATGTGACCCCGCCAGGGAAAACCAGGTCAAAGTGTTTTTTGTTTTTTTTTCCCCAAAACAACTTTTTTGTGAATTTAAGTTTTGTTTTTGATCAAAATATGTACTACGATAGATATGCGAGACTGTTATCTTTCATTTACAGCAATAATACTGAGTGGCTAAGTTTTGTTGCTAATGTGAGTGACATGATATTAACACGATCTCTCAATAAGTTGCCCAGTGACTTTGGCCTGGTTTTCCCTGGTGGGGTCACATATGGTCACAATTTTTTTGCTATCAGAACAGAACCTTTTATGTCCAAAATGGGAAAGTTAGAGGATAACGAGGGAAACAAATCCTTCTAAGTTTTAATGGAAGTGAACTTAAGATTTTATTCCAGAGCATTTGTAGTGCATTTCCAAAAAAAATATTTGTTTGTAATTTAATTTGAAAATGTAAACAATCATATTTTATATTCATTACAAATGTGGTGACAGATTTCAAGCCTTTTCTTGTTTTAATGTTTATAATGTTTGAATAGTAATTTACTCAAACTCCAAATGAAATATTCTAATAATTTCCAGATTTTTGATTTTCATGAGAAATAAGCCAAACTATTCAACAACATAAAAAAGCAAATGTCATTTTACATGTATTTAAATTACTTAAAAAAAAAATTAAATTATGAACAATGAACTTTTCAATGTGTCACTTCGGATTGATATCAGTCCATTTATTACACAAATTTCATATAATGTCAAGTCTAACTGACAAAACAAGCAAAAATAAAAGTAAAAGTTCAGTAAGTTCATGTTTCTCACTGTTTATTTTGGTGTAGTACTGAAAAAGTATGGAACATTCAATATTTCTCATAACTCCACTGAGATCCAGCTCTCATTTACACACCCACACAAACTTAGTCTCCTCAAGACCACTGTCACTACTGTGGGCACAAAGAGCTGGCACATCATCTTGCTCTGCAGGAAGTGAGCCCATTACAGCGTCTCTGAGTCAGTCTTCGTCTGGTTGCTGAGAGCTCTGGGCATAGCAGGGCGTCTGCTTTGCTTGTAGACACATCAAACACTGCAAAAGGACTAATTACCGGCAGCCAGTGATAACTACACTCACATGCTGATGGAACTATCTGTTCATAAATGTTGCCTTCATCGATCCACACTCATTCCTCCTAATAGATCGAGAAGAGCTCTCACACATTGACTCTGCACTGGCACGACTGACTCTACATCACATCAAAATCTCTCTTCAGAACTGAATCTTCTCCATTGCAACTTGATTAAGTATCATACCACTTCATTTTTTCTCTAGCTTATCCCAGTCTCATCCTCTGCATATGATTCAATCAAGCTCTCCATCAAGCCTGAAGTCTCTCAGGAATATCTTTCACATCAGTCACACTTTGGCCCTTTGTTTACAGCAAACCCTTCCGCAACAGCCATATGAGCAGGCTGCTCAAAATGCAAATGAAATTGAGTGAGTGTAGTGAGTGAAAGACAAGGTGCAGCTGTGTCTGAGCCACCTTTTCCCCTCTCCCTGCAGCATCTCTGCCAGAAAGACAAGCCCTGAAGAGCCTAGCCTGGGGGGAGAGGGGAGGGAGAGATTTATAGGCTCCATTTAGCTCTTCAGAAGGCCACAGCTGTTACCGAGCCGCAGCAAAGTAATTATGGCAATAATTAAAGCCTTACTCAGTGATATGCTGCAAGAAGCAAACAATAGCTGTGAAAAGAAACTTTGCATGCTGCATCAGGAGAAGTCAGGAGGAATTATAGGACAAGTCACACCATATCTATTAGCCAAAAAGTCTCCCATAATGAGTATGATGATAGTGATTACATTTGGACTCGGGGAACTTCATTGACACAGAATGACAATTTGCCAGGAGGACCTGAGAAAAGATGAACGGAGAAAAGATGGTAGTGTTCATTCATAACAATTTGGAGCATTCATATAATGTGGTGTACAAAACCAAACAAACTGCTTGACAAAAAGACCATCAGTACTTAATGGATATCATGGATGTCACTGATATACCCAAACCTATTCAAATTGTAGAGCTTCTCATGCACTCACAAAAAAATCAGGGCAGGTGTGGTCTTGTTACCTGGCCGCTGCTTCAATTCCTTGAATTGGCAGGACATTTCTGAAGTGCCCTTGAGCAAGGTCCCTAACCTCAAAATGCTCCCTGGGTGCCATGGATAAAGCTGCCCATTGCTCTGGGCAAGTGTCCTCCCTGTCCCGTAGTGTGTGTGTGTGTGTTGCACAGTTGGGTTAAATGTGGAGGCCAAATTCTTCTATGTACAAGCACATTGGTCAACGCATCACTTTCACTTTACTAGGCATGTTTTGCTAGATCCTTACAAAATTCCAGGCAGCAGTTCCTTTACAATATAAAGATAAGAGAGATAAGAGAATCTTCATTATGTCATTATACATGAGTGTAATGAAACTTTGTGGACAATGTTCCAAACAGTAAAACAAATTACAGTCTACAATATTTACCTTAGCAGCAGAAGTGAAGTGAAGTATTTGCGGTAGATGGTTTTATATAAATACATAATAAAAAGAAGTGACAGTGCAATTATTATACACAAACAGCAGAAGTGAAGTTTACAGTCTGTGAGATATTTTTGTATAATTACATAATAAACTGTGACAGTGTCATTATTGCCTGAGAATTTATCAAGAAAGCATAAGACAGTGATAGTTGGACTCTGTGTGTATCAGGTCTCTAAAGAATGCTACACAACCTTGTTTACGAATAAAGGCTCCACAGCTTCTTGGAGGTTAGCAAAGGGAGCGAATTGGGTTTATTTATTTTTTGGTCTGGACGTTTAATTAAGATGCAGTCAGACGAGCCTTGATTAGACACACTTAACATGCAACAACGCCAATTAGCACACACAAAAGGCAAACAGTCACCTGTCTGTAGCATCCCTTAGGTGTGAATTTTTATCCAAAAGATGCTGTGTCTATCCTCTACCCCTCCCATCAAAGCTGCAGCAACCTGACTTTACCAAACGTAGAGAGTGACAGCACAGGGAGTGTAAAAAACAGTATAAATCTCTTCTGACACATCACAGTGACAGGCAACAGCATGAGTGATGCAGTTATTTCCCCAAACAGCACTGTAGTGTGGCCAGTAAAGCAGGCGTCTTTTTAGACATAGTCAACTCTTTAATGATGACTTTACTGCAGCAACCGCAGGGCAGACTTGGTCTTAAGGTTAGAGAAGTGGGCTACAGACTGAAAGGCTGCTGATTGAGTTCACTAAACCAGAAACAAAAGTGCCCATCAGCAAGGCACTCAATCCCAACTGCTCTCTGGGCGCTGTGCATTGCTCTGGGTATGCAACTGCCCACTGCCCACTAGTGTGTGCACTGTGGTCTCTAGAGAGTGTGCATGTTTATATTCACTCCTGACAGGTTAAATGCAGAGAGGAATATCTCTAAGGGATCAATGAATCTACCTGTCTTTGGAAACATAGTCAATCCACACAAACAAGTGCCCACACAGTGATGATTTTCAGACAGAAGATTCCTTAGGTATCTTCTGGTCCTGAGGAAAAAAAGGTTTGCTTCCAGAATCCTGTAAAACTTGCATATCAGAAATTCTGGCTTTAGATAAAACTCCCACATCCTGACATTTTAGTGAACGAATCAGTTATACAAAGTCATAAACCAAGCCCTTGTTTAAGCTCTAATGAGAAGCCTGAGCTATTGAATTACTAAGGTAAGGACAGTGTGAAAGGGTCATGTTGTGTGCCACTATCTGAGTGGACAGGATTAAAAAAAATGACATGGGTCATTTCATTTGTGACCATAATGAGAGTGTAGCGCTGGACAGAGGATCTCTCACTGCCTGCCTCGTCAGACACTTTCTGAGAAAAAGCCAAAGTTTCTGTCGTCCAGCAAATGAACTTTACCCTTATGCTTCTGAAAACTGGTGTGCCAGCATAGAAGAGGACATGGAGAGGGGAAAAAAGAAATAAGAGAAAGAGAGAGGGAGGGACAGCGAGAGAAGAAAACAAATAATAATAGGGGCATTTTTGAGCCCAGCATACAGCTAGTGCATTCCACTCATGTCGATTTACTGCCACATTCATGGCCTACAGTTAAACCTAACCAAGACTAAATGACAAGGGCCAAGAGTCTGCACAGCAGGATTCAGACAAAAACAGACAAAAACCAGCCCAAGACAAAGATTTCAGTCATAAGGACTGGCATCAGCATCTTCATTTAACTTGGAAATTTCTGTCAATAACGCCTTTGTTTCTTGTTAAGGTCAACAACTGTATAAATACACATATCTGGCTCTATAACTTTCACATTTTGGTATTTTGTAAGAAGGGACTGTGGGGAAGGTTCTCCAAACTGGTCAGTATGCCGTCATCAGCTGAATCAGCTGTTGTTGTTGTTTTAACACCATATCAGCAGTTGAGGCTATATTCATGGCTAAATTCAGATAGTTAGAGACATTGACAATAACAGTCTACAGTCCATAAGTCAATAAATCTAGTATTGTATGTCCAAAAATTAGAATATCATGAAAATTATCATTTTATACAATTGTACAATTTTATATTCATTATGTGACATTTCAAGGCTTTCTGGTTTTGTTTATGTTGACACTGAATAGTAATTTACTCAATTTATATATAAAAAAAAAAGTTATAAGCCACACTGATCAAAATTAAGACAAAAAAGTGCTTGAAATATGTCCGTTTACATGCAATGAATATAAAAAGAAAAGTTACCTTGTTGAATTAAGTCAAGAACAACTTTTTTACAGTAGTGGAATTTATGCACCAACTGTCAAGATATCATAATTGTAATTATCACAGTTTATGCAGTTGTGCAAGTGTCTCGATTCAGGTGTTTGTAATTAGTGGCAGAATTTTGTTAATTTTACTGGGGATGTGTTGTTAAAGATCTGGGAAGTTTCTCAGCCTGAAATCAACAGTAAGCAGCACACATGATCTAGGTCACTGTGCCAAACAAAGAGGCAAAAGAGTATGAAGAAAATTAGGATATTGCATCATATTCCACCCCAGCAACATACCATTAGCTGGCAACCAACCATTTGAGACAGTGAAGCAATTAACTGGGAAAGAGCAACAGCAAGGCAGAGCCCATAGCTGAGCCCACAGCAGTGGACTGTGTGGTTAGTAGAGTGTACTAAAGATGTCAGGTGGTGAGCCAAACTGAACATTTCATCATTCATTATTACCGATAAATTGGGCTGTTACCATTAAAACAGTTTTGCTGATGATTAATCGGCATGTAAAAAATCACAATGACCAATTTACTTATTCTGTTAACTGTATACAACTTTTAAAGCATAAGCCTAAAGTAGCCACATTAACTACCCAGCTGTCCTGCTTCCTGCCTGACCACACACAGTAGCTCCAAACTGACCACAGAAACATCCTGAGATTAAGTAAACAAACATTACTCAGTGCTGCCCTCTGAGTGTGTTAACACTACATGATTGTTTTCATCAAACCAGGGGTGTCAAATTCCAGTCCTGGAGGGCTGGTGTTCAGCACAGTTTGGTGATTTCTCTACTCTGATGCTATAATTAAACCTAGTCATTACCTGACGAGTTGAATAAGGTGTGCCTGATCAGGAAGATCACCAAACTGTGCAGGAATCCGGGTCCTCTAGGAATTAGGACTGACACACCTGCACTACACCCATCATGTTTTAATCCTTTTATTTGTTAAATAAAAAAATTATTCAGTCTAACAATGTGTGCACTCAGGTGGACAGGTGTCCACCTGTAAAATGTACATTTTAATGCATAATGTCTCTTACTTTTTTGCTCTCAAAGTGTATTTTTAAGAATACTTTATGTAGAATAATTTTGCCATCCAAGCCTGGGATTTTGTAGTAAGTGGACAATCGGATACATTGACCGTTCAATTAACTACTAGAAATCACACAACCCAGAACCAAAAACTAGATTCAAGGTCTGAATGTTAAGACACCTTTTAAGAACAGTGCCTTTAGAAGATAATGACTTATAAATAGTTGTCCACTGTAGTGACCACCAATCATAAAAGTCTACTAAATTGTTTTTTTCCTCAAATAGTTATTTACTTCAGCATAACTGACAAAGTTCTGTTTCCTGTAAAATAATTATGTGACTGTGATCAATTATATACGAGGAATATTCAAATGCAATTTATTTAAAATAATCACCATCATGCAATGATGTCATAACTGTGACAGCTCTATTATCAACCCAAAATATTTAGCTAAAGCAGTGGACTATGTAACGTTTCACTAGGGATGGGCGTTACCACTAATTTTCGATTTGATACTGAGTAATTACCATACTAATATACAAATACTAATACTAACACCGATACCATACTAATACCGGTACCATACTAATACTAAAACCATACTAACACTGGGACCATACTGATATTGATACTTTTTGTATTTTTACAATGAAAACCAGTAAACAGACATCAAAATGATGTTTGTTTTGGCCAGCAATAAAAACTGAAATAGGATATTTAAAATGAAATTGTGACGAGGGCTGTTTTCTCTTTTATGTGACATCAAAAAGAAACCGAGAAATAAAGAGCCAGCAGAGGCTGGTTTGGGGTCGACAGAGGAAAATAAATTGATATCTTCATGTGAGGAAAGATTTTCACATAGAAACATCAGATCGAACGTATCGATTATTCAGTCCAGTCCTAATATTTACACAGGATAAAAAGAATAGCTTAGCATAAACCATCCAAAACAACCCGCTGCTGTGAGGCCACGTTCATATGACCGTACTGCGTTATATTGTGTTTTAATACAGGACTGAGAGCAGCCCGGTTGGCTAAAAGTCAACATAAACACGAGTCTAAGTTCTGCTGGATGTTTTAGCTCACACAGAACAAGTCTGACTGTCATGTGTCATGTGTCCATCTCTCTCACCTCCTTCGTATCCTGCAGACACTCCAGCACGGCGAGGTTATTGTTCCAGGTGTGTTTGGGGCACTGCCGGCTGAGGTCCTCCCGGCAGGCCTCCTCTTCAGCCAGCTTCCAGCCGCTGGTTCTCCGGGGCTGAGACACCGACGCTGCAGCTCCGGTGTTTCCAGCGCTTTGAGCTCCGGCTTTAAGCTGCCGGTTAATGGCGATAAGCGGAGGATGGAAGTTGACGTTTGCAGGCGGTCTGAGTCCCAGTGTGAGAAGCAAACAGGAGTATTGGGTCGTCAGCAGCAGCAGGAGCTGAACACGTCCGCACGCCGCCATCTTCGGCTACGGCTAAGCTCGACTCGGCTCAGCCGCCTGCCCCTGTACTCCCCCCGATACAGAGCGGCTGCGCGGGCGCTGGGGGGCGCACTGAACTGACCGATTGGTCGCCTCCTGGCTGCTGCTGCCTTCCGCTGACAAAGTTGCCAGTTTTATGGTTTTCTCTTACAAAAATATAATTTTGAAAATACAGTCTCGTGAAAATCAGACGGAGTGTTGTGTTTTAGCTTTCTTTAAAAAATTACCATCGACACCAAAAAGCTCTTATATCAGTAGAAAACAGTGTGGATAAAAATAGTGTTAAGATAGTATTAAGAATCAGTTTTAATATTAGAAATTTCACTAGAATGAGATTTGAAAATGCAGATTAGAGCAGAGAGGAACAAAAAACAGATATTATGTTTTAAACCCCAACCTTCAATTATGTATTTTCTTCACTCTCTTTGTTATACATTATTATATTTAATACTACTACTACTACTACTACTACTACTACTACTAATAATAATAATAATAATAATAATAATCGCATGATCTGTATTTTAAAAAGTATAAAAAGTATAAAGAAAGTATAAAATGGACTAAGTAAGATTTAAGAGTAGTACAAATGTACTACAGTTTTTACATCTTCCTCAAACGTCTGTGATTACACGCTTTAAAATTTTGTCTAGTTTAAACTTGTTGGTGACGGCTTCTGGCACGCATTGGGATGTAGAATTTGTCAGGACCTGGCAACCCTGCTAACCCATTACAGTTATGACAATCATGTGGTGGGTGACATGCTGTTTACACACAGACAGGGCTGTTTCTGAACATTTGGGATGCAATCCCCATCAGCCACCTCAAATTATTTGTTTGTTTATTTGTTTGTTTATGTTTTTATTTATTAATTTGGCAAACGTTTATATATTATCAGATTAACAGTGTAGTACGTAAAATAGAATTTGTGAGGCATTCACAGACACAAAAGAAAACAAAAAAAGGTCAACAAAGCACAGAAAAATAACAACGGAAACTGAAAAACCTTAGCAAAGCAATGGATTGTTGGATAACTAAATGTTAACTGTTTTGTTGCAGGTGTAAATGTACAAGTGTAGACATGTGATTACAGAGATCAAGGTCATATACAAAGATACTTTTTTTCTGACAAATTTCATCTTATGTATATAAAATTGAGTTTTCATTATGGTCAAGTTTGTTATAAAATAGTTATTGGGGTTATCCAAAAGTTAGAAGTAGTGGCAGAAGTTCTGGCTTCTTTTTTAAGTCTAAAAAAGATCAACCCAGAAAAAGAATGAAAATAAACAGTAGAAGAAATGTTGTGTGCAAGAATATAACATAATTAATTTGTCAATAATTTATATTATGTTTACATACAAGATATGTACAAAATTATAAACAAATAATTATATCATTGCTGATTTGTTCTTTCATTTGCAAACAAACTAAGCTAAACTAAAGTCTTCATAAGCAGTGACACAAAGAACAATACCAGTTGCATATGTGTTCATTTAAATAGAAAATGACAAGAAAATAATATAAATGACTTTCAAAGATCTGTGACATTCAAAGTGCTGTGTTCATCAGACAAACTACAAAACAAGCCAAAATAAGTGCCTCATACTTGTGGGAATAGAGAGAATTTGGAGTACATGTCTATGCAGTTACAGTATGATCTGTGCAAAAGAGGCAACATACACATTAACATTTTTTTTTTTTACCTCTTTGTCAACCACATTTTCCATAACAGTCTTATCTGCAGCAGGTCTACATGTAGCAACTAATACCAGGTTATAAACTGCCATTTAAACAACAGGCCAATTCATTGTGTCGTATGATCAGTGTTCTTTCCTGCCATGTTTTGTGTTTGTATTATTTTCAGTTCTGAACTATTGCCTAATCATGTAACTCAATAAAAGACACTTTATTACCTTATTTCATTTGTAGGCTGGATGTTAAGAGAAAAATCTGTTCATGACAAAGACAAAAGTTTTTTGAGTTGATTCATGTGGTTTATTGTCTTTAGCAGAATATTTCATGCTGCTGATGAATGACTGCAAGTAATTTAGATATTGTAAACACTACATGTACAATCATGCATCAGAAAATGTGAACATTGTGAAAGGTTTTTTGTTTGTAATTTAATTCAAAAAGGTAAACTGTCATATATTTTGTATCCATTACACATATAGTGATATAATTCAAGCCTTTTTGTGTTAATGACTCAGAAATGCAGTATCTGAAATAATGAGAATATTTGAGTAAATTATTATTCAAACAGTATATATGTTGTGTATCTCTCAGACTACAGCTGACACATTCCTAATATCAATACACCTGAAGCAGAGCCAATCTCAGAAGTGTCTTATCTGGATTAAGGAGAAAAAAAACTGGACTGTTGATCAGTGGCCCAAAGTCCTCTTTTCAGATGAAAGTCAGTTTTCCATTTGATTTGAAATCAAGCTCCTAGAGACTGGAGGAAGAGTGGAAACACATAGAATCCAAGGTGTCTGAAGTCCAGTGTACAGTTTCTGTGATGGTTTGAGTTGCCATGTCATCTGCTGGTGTTGGGCCACTGTTTTTATGACATCCAAAGTCAACACAGTTGAGATCTTAGAGCATTTCATGCTTCCATCTGGTGACAAGCTTTATGGAGATGCTGATTTCCTTTTCCAGCTGCTGGCCACAGTGCCAACACCACTACTGACCATCATATTGCTATGACTGATTGCCCAGTTCAGGAGTTATAAACCATACTGACCAACAGTAACACAAAAAAACAAAAATGTTTGAAATATGTCACTTTATGTGTAATGAATATAAAACATGACCGTTTAACTTTTTGAATGAAATTCTGAAGAAAAATGACCTTTTTCACAATATTCTTAATTTTCTTAAGTACAAACCGGATTCCAAAAAAGTTGGGACACTAAACAAATTGTGAATAAAAACTGAATGCAATGATGTGGAGATGCCAACATCTAATATTTTATTCAGAATAAAACACAAATCACAGATCAAAAGTTTAAACTGAGAGAATGTATCATTTTAAGGGAAAAATATGTTGTTTCAAAATTTCATGGCGTCAACAAATCCCAAAAAAGTTTGGACAAAGCCATTTTTACCACTGTGTGGCATCCCCCCTTCTTCTTACAACACTCAACAGATGTCTGGGGACAGAGGAGACCAGTTTCTCAAGTTTAGAATAGGAATGCTTTCCCATTCATGTCTAATACAGGCCTCTAACTGTTCAATCGTCTTGGGCCTTCTTTGTCGCACCTTCCTCTTTATGATGTGCCAAATGTTCTCTATAGGTGAAAGATCTGGAGTGCAGGCTGGCCATTTCAGTACCCGGATCCTTCTCCTACGTAGCCATGATGTTGTGATTGCTGCAGAATGTGGTCTGGCATTATCTTGTTGAAAAATGCAGGGTCTTCCCTGAAAGAGATGACGTCTAGATGGGAGCATATGTTGTTCTAGAACCTGAACATAGTTCTCTGAGAACTAGCTTTTATACAAAAGTACAAGTTATTAGCCAATCTGGAATTACAGGCACACATGTGCCTCTGCTGCAGTGGTAAAAATAATTTACTGTTATCAGAGACTAGGCACTGAGAATTCTTCTGTTCTTAGTGCTCAGGCTGCCATTAATTATCATTTACATACAACAGTTTTTACAAATAAACCATGCAGGGAACGTGGCTAAATAAAGACAATGTTGCCTGATCCTTTTTCAGGAAATTTTTCATTTTCAGTAAGGATTTTTTTCCCGTTTAGGAGGAAGAAACATCAAAGCATTTGCAGTAATCTGCTCTGCAGTAATTGGATTGTGTAAAGCTTTGGCTTTGTGCATGTCTGCTGCTTTGTGGGTCAAACACTAATTGCCTGGAGATTTTAGAAGTTGTCCAAAGCCCACATTCCCTGCTTTTATATAATGTTTTTATTCGGTGTAATGAAAACATGAGCAAATCTATTTATATTGTTCCATGTTTTCTGTAAAAATGAAGCATGTTCAGTAAAGGAGTGTGAGGAATGACATAATCAGTATTTAGGAATTTAAGTCAACCTCTGATTGAAATACTGATACTTGTAAGACAGCTGTGACCAGATGATTTGAGATCTGGTCTTGTGACCCGACAGTTGCTGGTTTGATCCCCTGGGTGACTGAAGGTACCTAACCCCCAAATGCTCCTCAGGCACTGTGAAGAGGGATGCCCACCACTTTGGGCACACATACTCACTGCCTTCTAGGAGGTCAAATTCTATGTGTGTATGCATATGGATTGGCACTCTGTCCTGGCTTCCAATTCATCCCTAAAATATTGGTTGGAGGTCCATTACTCCAGAAAACCAAGTTTCCACTGCTACACAGCCAAAATCTGTGGGCTTTATACCCCTCAAACTAAAACTTGGCTTTGAGCATGGTGACCTTAAGCTCTGTTCTACTCTTAATCTTCTTACACACAATTAAGAAACAGACACTTTGATAACTAAAAAGAAAAGATATGCCTTGAAACACAGCTGAGAAGGTCAATTTAATAGATCTTTCTTTTATGGCTGTGCAGACTGTAGTCAGACTTAATTATCTCTAATCTTGTAAACGTGTCTCTGCATCTATTACAACTTCTGCAGCCTCTTATCTCACTAAAGGTACTGAAATACGCAAACTACACTCTAAAAAACAAAATGTGCCACAAATGGTTATTTGAGTGATACCCCAGAACAGTAATCTTTAAATCCAGACTATCCATAATAGTTATGAGACTCTTAACTATGAATGGATAGACTAAAACGTTTTTTATTTGACCTTCTTGCCCAAAAAAAGAAAGAAAAAAGAAATGAAATAATACATTGCATGTATGAGATTAAGATTCACCTTTTTGCCAATGTGATTTGCACACAATGGAATTTGACACAGACACTAGTGAACACACTAGGCTGTGAGAATTTATCCACCAGTGCCCAGGGAGCAGTTAGGGAGTTAGGTGCCTTGCTCAAGGGCACTTCAGTCATGCCCTTCTGGGGATCGAACCAGCAACCTTCCGGTCACAAGACCAGATCTTTACCACTAATATATTGGCTGCCCCATGTTGTACTGTGTTGTATAATATTTGATACAACCAGAATCTGTTGCTCATGTTGTTTAAACAAAGACGTACACTAGACAAGCTTTTTTAACCTCTTATATACAGTTTCCTTTACAGGTTTACACAAGTAAATACAGAATTAATTAAGAAAATGCATCACTTAGTTATCACACTGATGACAATGAGGTCTTAAAAACTATGTATCAAATATGATACACGTGGTTTTACCATATTCATGATTTAAAAAAAAAGCATTTTGTGAAGAAACCACAACTAAATGTACTAGGAAAAACCTTCTTCAGACCTTAAATGTTCTTTACAGTCACACAGTTATTAGCAGTTCTTCCAATATAAAGGTATTACAAAGATATTTGTCTTTATAACCAATTTGCTTGTTCGACTAGTTGCTGTTCGGCCAATTTTGAGTTATGTTGGCTTGTGGGGAGAATGGACACTTGAGCATTCACATTTAAGTGTAAAGTCACCTGTATCTACAATAGTATCTACTGTTCAATCCAAGAGTTATTTATTTTACAGAATCATATTCACGTTATTATAAAATCAGATTCTGAATTTCTCAGCTCTAAGCCGATCAACATGAACACAAAAAGACTTGAAATGTCACTTTGTCTAAACAATATAGTTTAGCTTTGTGAATAAAATTATGAACAACAATGAACTTTTTCATGATATTCATTTTTTATGGTACTACAGTTTGGAAAGAGGTTTGAAAGACAAATATTATTTTACTTACAGGTACATCAACCGACTGGACAGTTGTAGAGAAATGTATTTTACACTGGACACTGTAAATGAATCAGAATCTCTAAATCAGAATCTCAGTGATGTGTTTTGTGCTTTTTCTAATCAAATGTATGGAAATTCCTTTGCACTTATTTGCTTACATTGTCTGTGACACAGTCCAGGAGGACCACAGAACTGTGCAGTATGTTCCCTGATGAACAAAACATTGTTCAGTTCATTGAAGTCATGACTCATGGTCTGAATAAGGATGGTTAGGTAAAGTATGTCACTGAAGAACTGAGAAAAGAAGTGGGCTGGTATGAGAACACTACGTCTGCTGAAGAAAAGAAGACGCAGGATGTTTGGGTATTTAAACACATTTATTGATGTATTTTTTTGCACATAAATGTTGTAAATGCTGGTTAATCCTTCAGTATTCCCTTTTGGAAGAGCAGGAGTCTTATTAAATATTCTTTTCAAAGGAAAAGATTCAACAAAACAGATTTTTTTCTGCCCAGGCGATTGTAAAATCAGCAGCACATCAGTCCTCTTTCTACAGGTGCTCACTTTCACAGTTTTATGGAAAACCTCTGGCACCTGTAGCCCAACCAAAACAGAAATGGCACTATTATGTGAGTGTTTTTTTTTTTTTTTTTTACCAAATAAGGCTATTTTCAGTCCATGACCAAAATGATGGTCAGTCAGTTCAGAAATCCATTGTGCTTATCAGAGATTGACTGCACGGCCTGCTAAGATGGACAGACCAAGCCCTGTTACAGTACTAAGAAGGTTGAGGCACATCCTGAGACAAGGATGGATGCTCCATTGAGGGATCTGAAGAGGCTTCAGAAAGTGCTTTGTAGGAGACAGTGGCAACCACAGCCTGTAGGACAAACTTCTTGAGAGCGGAACCACTCCATCATGTGGCTAGTGTGCCCGCCGTGACCACAACTCAGACAGAAGTTGGAGGAGCCTCGCACAGCTACATGACAGATAGCACACTGGAAGGTAAAACGTTTACACACAGCACACTGAGTACCCCTGGCCTGGCTCCGACAATGGCAGCAGTATACTCCAAACTCTGAAACAAGAAAACAGACACAACAGAACTGTGATGGTGGCAACTGTCTTCCACAATACAACATGTCAACAGCACACAGCAGTTCGCAGCAGGCTGAGTGACACTATTCAGGTTTGCTGGATCTCCCAAAACAACTGCAAAATGCTGCTACATTGTAGCAGAAGCATACTGCTTTGCACCTAGTTTGCATGTACGCTGATCAGCCATAACATTAAAACCAATTTGCTAATGTGCCGTCAGTCCTCTGTGTACCAATAAAACTTCTACAACCTATGAGGCATAGACTATACAAGACCTCTGATGGTCCTGTGGCATCTGTCCTTAAACATTAAGCAACAGATCCTATAAGCCCTGTGACTGAGGTGCAGCTGCCACAAATCAAACTTACTGTTCTAGCACATCCCACAGATGCTCAACCTACCGCTTTGACACAGTCACCTGGTCATAATTATCTGGCACTTGTCAAATGTTTGCATATTTTTCTCCAGCATCCAACACATCATCTATGAGAATTACGTTTTCCTTTACCATCTAATATACCACAGACCATGTCCAGCACACATGATGACCAACAGCTGACTGACTACTTTTGTCCAGTTAAATTGGCTGCATGGCTGATTTTAAGGCTGAAGATGTGTGATATTAATTAAAGAAACAGTAAGAAATATTGCTATGATTCATTAATTTATAATCTTTTCTAGTGGTAAACAAATTTCTCCAGGCTGCAACAGAATAAGCCATTATTTAACACTTGCTTTGCCAAAAGCATGCAGTTGTATATGAGTACATTGCTTTGAATTGAATCATTTTTCAAGAGGAATGAAGCATTGTTTCAAGTACATTTGTCCACATCTGTGATTACAAATCTACACTATACCAAATGCTTGTGAACTTACCTATCCCCTTGTGTGGCTCTGGAGGGCAAGAAACAAATTTCAGAACCTCTGCTCTTTTCTCCTTCAAGCCCCATCGGTACAGAATTTCTCCGTAGCATTTCTTGAAATCATCAAACTGTAAGGTATTGGCTGGATCCAGTAATCTAGACACAACACAGTTTAAGTGGCTTCTTATCTGAAAAGCCCAAGTACAATGTTATAATGATGGCTCTGACTGAATGACTGTCAAGGGTCAATGGGTACCTTTTGTTCATGTCATGCTGCTCTTTTTCCCGCTCCCTTGGGTCTGAGTATAACTGGTTAGCATAGCGATAGTCATCAGGTGAAGACTCTCCCCAGGGTGGCACTTGATCTGGATCCCTCCCCGCTGAGAGAGAGACACAGAGAGAGAGAGAGACACAGAGAGAGACACAGAGAGAGAGAGAGAGAGAGAGAGAGAAAGAGAGAGAGAGAGAGAGAGAGAGAGACACTACATAGAGCTATAGGGTCTAGTCAGTGCCAACAGCACATAAAGCAGCAAAACAGCCAGATCAGTTAATTTCTCACCTGCATTCCATGTAGTGGTAGTAGAGTCTGAGGTACTGGAGCAGGAACCAGATGTAACAGAACTGGAAGTGTAGCTGGGCTGAAAAAGAGGTGATAAACATGATATCATCATTTCATCAGGAGCAAAAGGTCAAAACTTACAGAGGTTCTGTTCCTTTGACTCTTATGTGAAAATACAGGGAGGTTTTTGTGCTTCATGTCACCAGAAGTACACAGCAGTGATTTATTCTGATGCAAAAAGCTTGAACTGTTTTATTTTCAGGGATCCAGTTAATAAGACAGACAATACATCAAAACTCAACAGCCATAAAAAGGAAATAATACAGTATATGAGCACATCCACAGTACTGGGAAACAGTTCTGGGACATGGAACTTCAAAATTAAACTTGTCACAAAATGTGCAAACATGTCCAAGTAAGCTAAATTAGACACTCAGAAATCAGATCTCTCCTATTGTTTAACTTTTTTTTTCAAAAATTGGCCAAGAATCAAGACGGTGCTTTAGATTCTGTGACTTAAATGGTTTCCATTGTGCATAAACTTGCTGGTTTATTAAAAACATTACAGTTTTATCATTATAGCACAAACTTATGTATGACACAAGTCTACTTTGGGCATAAAAGTCATGCCTGACAGTCCAACCTACAATATTTGATCTGTGCCTGTTTAAATGGAAACCGTAACTTACGCAATCTAAAAAGTTACCCAATTCAACAACAAACATATACAATGATTCATAAAACAAACCTTCTAACATGACAGTAGATGATAAAATGTGTTCATTTAATGCAATTTATACCATCAATTATATAGAATTTAAATAGAATTTATAATTAATTGCATAAATTACATGGAAACCATAAGAATTAATTCCCAGTACTGTGGATATGCTCAAATATATATGACTGAAAACTATACTGTTTCCTAACTTGCTATTCATGAACCTTTATGAAATACTCAGTAAATAGTATGAAAACACACCACTATACAAGTGAAAATCTAAAGTGTGGACCCACAGGTTCAAACATTTAATGTCTTGGTCAGTAGAGAGAAGTTTATAAGCACATACATAGCGGGAGTGGTGTAGGGTGAAGCCTGAGGAACGTGGGCCATACAGTGTGAAGTAATCCTGGGGGATTCCCTGACCCCTGAATACGCTGCACAGCATAGCCAGACTCTGCACATCACTCATCTGACTGTAGTGCTCAACCCTGTGGAGAATGAAAGATACAAAATAATAAAATGAAGTGGATGTTATACTTCACTATTAAAGCATCACTGTTACAGGAATCAGTTTGGTGCATGTCTTAGTCTTTTGGCTATAGTTTGTGCTTAGAGACAGCATATTGGTACCAATGGTGAATATTGGCAGTGGAAAAAAAAAATTCAATCTGAGATGTCAAACTCCAGTCCTGGAGGACCAGATTCCAGCACAATTTGGTGATCTTCCTGATCAAACACACCTGATTAAACCGTGCAGCTAATGACCAGGTTTAATTGTAATGTCAGAGCAGAGACATAACCAAACTGGGCTGGACTAAAGCCCTCCAGAACTGGAGTTTGACATCCCTTTTCTATCTGGTCCTGTAATTAACAGAGCCTAAAATACCACACATTCACCATGTAAGTGGTGTAATGCTTTGTAGGGCTATACAAGTGTGATGCCATTTTAAGCATTTTAGATAGTGCTTAGACTGCTGAGGTCAAATGACCTGCAGTTACTTACAGTTCCTCGGACCCGCTTAAAGACGCGTGGTGACCAAGCTTTTGAGGTTACTGCACCTAAGCTGTGGAACTCCCTGCCTTCTAATTTAAAGTTTGCACAGTCAGCTGATGTCTTTAAAAAGCAGCTAAAATGTATCTTTTCAAAGCAGGCATATAATTAAATTTTGATGCGTTTTATTTTGTTTTTAAAGTATTACAAATATTATTAACTCATTTTTATTTATTTATTTTATTATTATTTTTCCATGCTCTTAATTTATGTAGTTGGATCTTTTTATGTAAGACACTTTGTGACTAATGTCTGTGAAGAGTGTGGTAGAAATAAACTTGACTTACTTTTAAGAAAAACCAATATCTGAATAATATTCAAAGATTCTGACTGAAGAGTAGTTTGGACTTTAACCTGTCTGTCCTAGCAGAGATAATTATCTAAATGGAATCAAAGCACTGTTGTATGTCACTCTGGATAAGAGTGTGTGCCAAATGCTGTAAATATAAATGCAAATGTAAATGATTCAGTACCAGAAAGAAAGGGCAATACCATCCCATCTGTATTTTTGTCAATACCCACAATGAATACATATTACTAGCAGTAAAATGCCACTCACAAAGTTGCTAGAAGTTTTCGTCCAAAAGGATGTCTAGCCCAAGGAGTGTCAGCATCAGGGTCAGAATCAGGACAAAGGTCAAGACTGGTAGCTGCAGAGGCAAGGGCCCATACCTTTAAAAAGATATTTTATGTTGTAATGCATGTTCTCAGTGCATGAACAATGTTCCATAAAAATAATATAACAAAAAACCTCATTGTTGCTCATAACTTCATTCAAAAAAGATAAATAAGGTGAACGGTCATATTTTATATTAATTACATGTAAGGTAATATAATTCAAGCCAAGTTTTACTGTTGATCACTATGACTTACTGCTAATCAAAATCAGAAATCCAGAATCTCAAATGAACAATTAATCAACATTAACAGCAAAAAATGTTTGGCATGTCACTTTTTGTGTAATGAATATAAAATATATGACTTTTTTTAATTAAGTTTTGAACACACATACACGAGTAGATCATTTTCAAGTATGTTCAGTACTAAAAAAATAGACTTGAGTCTATTGAGTTAAGAGCCACTTACTTGGTTACACCAAAACATTAATAATTACCCTTTCACAGTTGTTACATACCTTTGCTAAATCTCTACGTCCTACTGCCAGGGCTGCAGCTGAATTTTTCTGACAGGTGTCCTGTATGTCATTCACATTTAGCCTAAAACCAAAAAGATCAAAGAAATAGTTGCTACATGAACAACAAACAATGTTGCACTGACTGCCATTACTGAACATATCATCATTACTGAAATCTGGAACTGATAAAACACTATATAAGAGGACTTTTCTGAAATGATGAAGAACTTACACATAGGTCTCAGCAAGGGCTTTGTGTATAGGGAGGAGACAGGAGATCTCCTGAATGATCACTTTGCCCGCCAGTTTTATAGGTCTGTTGCTGTAGTCTGTTCCCTCCCGTTTCCCTTTCCAACGGCGTGATTTCTGATGCATAGATACAAAAGAGAAACAGGCAAGTCACTATTTATGTTATGCTGACTTTTACAATGCCTGCATTTTGATTATACCAGGCACAGGAGTTAAGAATGCTTTTTAATTATTTATTATTTTCTTTTGCATTCTAGATTATTGGCCTCTGGATTAGTGGATTCTTCATAAGTTTTGTTTTAAGCATTCCATTTCTTTTTCAACACCTTTCAAATTAGTTATCTATGATTCTTAATCTTTGCCATGTACAATCAATGTGAATCTTAATCTTCATGTAGATGTACAGCAGCAGTCAATCTCCTCATAGTCAAGTGAGGTCTATCGCCACAACCATTTTCCAAGTATCTGAAAATACTAGTGCATCTCCAAAAATGTAAATATCATTAAAAGTTTCTTTTGCGTTCATAATTTAATTTTAAAAAGTAAACTATTTTTTATATTCATTACATTTAATGGGACATATTTCAATACTTTTTTCTTTTAATGTTGATACTGTTGGAATAATAATTTACTCAAACTCAATGAAATGATCTAATATATTTTTAATATACATTCGAATACACAGGTGCATCTCAAAAAATTTGAATATCATCACAAAGTTAATTTATTTCAGTAATGCAATGCAAAAAGTGAAACGTGTATATTATATAGATTAATTACACACAGAGTGAATCTATTTTAAGCATTTATTTATTTTTATGCAGTTTGTGGCACTGTTGAGATGTTATGGAAGCCCAAGTTGCTTTGATAGCAGCCCTCAGCACATCTCCATTGTTGGGTCTGGTGTCTCATCTTCCTCTTGACAATAGCCCATAGACTCTCTGTGGGGTTTAGGTCAGGTGAGTTTGCAGACCAACCACGCACAATCATACTGTGGTTATTAAACCAGTTATTGATACTTTGGCAGTGTAGGCAGATGCCAAGTCCTGCTGGAAAATGAAATCCCCATCTCCATAAAGTTGTCAGCAGATGGATGATGGAAGCACGAATTGCTCTAAAATGTCATGGTAGATGGCTGCCCTGACTTTGGACTTTGCACCAGCAGATGACATGGCTCTGCAAACCATCACTGAAAGTACATTTTGCATTTCATTTGAGCTGCTTGAGGTCTAATGTGAAGTTTTCACAATCAATGATAGTTTGGGGAGTCATGTCATTTGCTGATGTAGTGGTGCAGTAATTAATGCAAAAGGGGCCAAGACCATGTTTTGAGTGCATATACTGTACACATTTTTCAGTCGGCCAAAATTTATGTATTAAGAATCATTTTTTGAATTGGTCTCATAATATTCTACAAACCGGATTCCAAAAAAGTTGGGACTCTATACAAATTGTGAATAAAAACTGAATGCAATTATGTGGAAATGGCAAATGTCAATATTTTATTCGTAATAGAACATAGATGACAGATCAAAAG
>BRDA01006113.1:106017-137441 GCA_036984385.1 Crenuchus spilurus | reverse complement strand
CGTGAACCCGACCTCGAGATTTTTGTCACGGTATCTCAGACTAATGTGACTCGGAGTAAGTGGTTGTTTAGAATTCTTTCTGACATTTGTTCTTAAATATTACTGTTATTTTAATCCTAAAATATTATTCATTAACCTTTTATTCATTCATTATTCATTATTATTCATTTTATACACAAACATATCAGCACTCACAGGCCATGTGTGCTGTTGAGGATTTGTTGGGCACAAATCCCAAATAAGACAACAGTAGTGAATATCAGAATCATTGTGAAAAGTGCATAAGAGGGTTTTAAGAACAAATATCTTAAGATTTGTTGGTGAATGAGGCTCAGTGTAATCAGACTCTATGGCACTGTTTTTAGAGCTCCAGCCCAAGTGCTTCTAAGCTAAGCTAAGCTGAGCTGAATGTGTACAAGTATATGTACATACATATATATTTCCCGGGATAGAATATTACCTTCACAAATCATCAATAAAACAAGAAACAGTCAAAGTAATGAGATGAAAACTGCATAAAGCTGTTTGTTTTTAAGGCAATGTGACGACATATCCAGCCTTTGCCATGAGTGAGCTTGGCATCAGGAGCCACAGCCTACGATGCACAGTGAATCTGACAGCTATGCTTCATTATGGCCTGTCAAATGCACATGGACATCTAATCTAGACAAACCTTCAGTCTAGATGACCCTAAACATGAGGCTGATGTGTTTTCAGATTGCATACATTTTTTTCCTCAGAATTCTCTCTTACCTCACCTTTACAATACTCACAACACATATGACCCATTGACCTTTTTGCTATTGGCCAGTTTTCCATTTATTGTCCTCGCTTACTTTTCCCGAGGGACGCCCCAAACTGCCTTCTGGACACACACTCGGGCACTTAGTGAGAAGTGTGTGTATGAGTGTTCATGTATGTTCTACATGATGATGCGGGGCTCAGGCACTGAGTCTGTGATGGACTTGTGAGGCAGAACGTTGGCACCGTTGATGTAGAGCTCATCATTGACGATCACATCTTCACCCAGAACTGTCACGTTCTCCATTCTCACCTGAGAGACAACATCAGCGTATTGTTACAATCACATTTCCTGTAAGTTGGGGGTTCTTTTAGTGTTAAAAGGGAGAATGTGATGTCAACTAATCACAGATGTCTCAATATTTTGTGACGCACCAAAATATTTTTTGAGCAAAAATGAAAATTATTGTTAAATAAATAAATACATACATAAATAAATACATACATAAATAAATAATACAAATAAATAAATAATATAAATAAATAAATAAATAAATAATAAATACAAATAAATAATACTGAAATGTATATTTATTTATGTATGTATTTATTTATATTATTTATTTATGTATTTATGTATTTATTTATTTATTTAGATAATACACAAAGTTAGGCAAAATATTTTGTTTACCTTTTTTTGGCTCTAATTTTTGATGTGGCACAATTTTAAAAATACATTTATTTCATTTCCTGTATTAGCTTTTTGTGTTTTTTCAGTTGCTTTTACAAATTTGTAGTCAATGTGAGTCAGTGCTCTTAAAACAATAATAACTGCAATACAGGTAATACGTAGCAGCCAATGTACAAAATTTGGTGTCTAAGTTTAATATTTTAATTTAGCACTGAAGCTGCCAGACTACCAAGGTTAATGTATCTAAAAGTCTATGTCACCCAAAATGTTAACCCCTGCAGTGAGATAATTACATTTCTTCTTTATTTCATTACATTTGGAGTCAGCTGCCTAAGAAACAAACTCTCATTTTGGAGAGAGGTAATGAAGAATCTGAGATCTTACCCACTGTCCCACAGAAGAGCTCCAGCCCACTATGCAGGACTCCAGCCAGGAGTGTGAGCGGATGTGAGCTCCCTTCAACACAGTGCAGCGTTTGATCCGCACACCGTCTTCCAGCACCACTCCAGCACCGATGGTCACATTAGGCCCGATCGTGCAGTTCTCCCCAATCACTGCTGTGGGGTCCTGCACAGGAACAGCATTCATTTAAATAAACAGATTTACATATTTTACTGCTTCTAACAAATATCAGAGGCATGTTTGGTGTCTCACATTTGTTTTTTCTAAATTTGTTTGGTTATTATCATCATTAGTGAGGATAACAAAAGTTTTTCAATTGTTAATAAGTGTTGTCATGTTGATTCCTGTTCCTGGTAACCATATGGATGGTGTTTCTCCAGAACAGCCTGTCTTCTGTTTGGGTTTTCAGGTCGTGCAGAGACGATTGTGTCCATACATCTTGTGACTGTTCCTCTTCCTCTTTTACCTTCAACTGTTCTAGCACATCTGTCTTCAGTCTGTCAGTCCAATGTTCTCTTAAAAATGTTCTCCAACATCAAATTTCAAAAGCATCAATATTCTTTCTGTCCTGCTTTACACTGTCCAGCTTTCACATCCATAAAGAAGCACAGACAAAACCACAGTCTGCACAATTCTAGTCTTTATTTGGAGAGTCGGCTTATTTGAAGATCCCTCTCTTCACTCTTCTTCTTGAACTTTCCTCACAAGGTTCTTCAGATCTTCTTGATTTTTTGTTGTGAGTGTTTTGTCAACCATATGAGAAGGTTATTTCAATATATGTGGAATATTATTCTTAAACTGTAATCATGTCATGAAAAGGACAAAAGTGATAGAACTTTATAAGATAATCTCATGTTGCCATCTAGTGGACTGACAGGGAAGCGGTTATATCTTGTTTTCATTTACAGGACATTTCTTACCACAAGTACATTGCCGAGGAAGCCGGGCCCAGAGCGGAGTCTCTCTGGAGCGTGTTGCCTGACAGACTGCAGGTACATACACATGCCGGTCAGGAAGTCTTTAGGCTGCCCGATGTCCATCCAGAATCCTGATACACACCAATGAGGAAGTCAGGCAAGTAGTTTGGAACGGTAATGCAAATGCACTTAAGTGGCATCAATAAAATAAACATTAGCCAAATGACATTCACTAGAAAGTTATAATAAATATGTAACACATGATGCTCAAGTAATGAAAACCAATAATGACAATGATTTAAGCCAAATTATCACATAAAGACAGACAAACAGACAGAGAGACTGGCAGACAAATGACAGACCAACAGATAGGAAGACAACAGACAGTTGGATAGACAAATAGACAGAGACAGACAGAGTAACGAGTGTGGGGGTGAAGCAGGAGGAGTCAGGGTGCAGCGGTGGAGACAGCTCAAGAAATTCAATCTGCCACAGACCCTGACGATCCAGTTCTACACAGCGATCATAATCTCCTACTGAACTGAGCTCCAAATCCAACTAAACTGAAACTGGAACCAGACTTAATCACAGGATGAAAAAAACAACAACACACTTTACAAATGTTAGAATTCTGTAAATGTGTACCATCTGCACTTCCTGTATATTATAGTGTGTGTATATTGCCTTATTATTTACATTCCTCTTAGCTCTCTCAACTCATCACTCTTTAGTAATTTTTTAACTCTATATTCTGTATTCTACTACTGTTTATTGTACTTGTTACACATAACTCGTGTGCTGCTCTCTCACCAAGTCAAATTCCTTGTATGTGTACATACTTGGCAAATAAAGACATTCTGATTTTGAAATAAATAAGATTTTATTACAAACGCAAACAAACCGTGGCTATCAAACAAAACATACATGTGGAGACAAACTCTAGAACATGGACGACATACATAACGCAGTTGACATTACCCTTGAACCATACACGAACAATTAATGACTGACAAAGGACTCAGACACATAAGGAAGCTTAAATAACAAACTTAATCAAAGGGGGATGAACAAGCAGGGCTGTGGGATCAAGATGAGACAGGTGCTGAATATTAACCAGACAAGATGCCGTGACGAGGGCGGGGACATTGAGACATGACATTGATGCAAACAAACAACACATGGCGACAAGACACATGGAGAGAGACAGCACATGGTCAACAAAACGCAAGCATGAGGACTATGGCGGGAATGACATAGATAGACAGACAGACTAGTAGATAAATGGATAGATGGAGAACACCTCTTATAACCTCAATGTCATTTTACTACAGAAAACAGGACACTGAAGTTATTATTCTCTTTTATTTAAGACCATAACTGAAGTGAAAGAGTGGTGTGTTTTGTTGTACCTTGAAGCTCCATGGCATAAAGGTGTCCCTCTTCAGCCATGACTGGAAATATCTCCTTCTCAATGGAGGTGGGCCGCAACTAGAGGAAGCAGAGAAATCAGTAAATCTGCACACTTTAAAACAAAACTTTTTTCTAATTATTCCTAAAACAGGAAACCTGAAACAAAAGCCAGCAGCTAACTAGAACCACAGTACTACTCAGTTTTATTCATTGTTAGCTATAACTTCTTCAAACCGTTTCATGTAAAGATCCTAACCTGGATTCTCCTCAGCATGGAGGGGTTGAAGATGTACATTCCAGCATTGATTTTACTGGAGACGAAAACCTGGGGCTTCTCAACAAATCGGTGAATGCGGCCAGTCTCTCCCTCGTACACCACCACACCATACTTGGATGGCTCCTCGACTTTTGTTACCTGTCACATTAGGGACACGATCACATGACAAGTCAGTCTAGAAAGGCATGTTTAGAAGTTGCAGAAACATAGTATTGCAACGGTAATCATAAGCATAACTGCCACCTAAAGACCAACAGTTATCTCACAGGACTCAAAGATGCCTCAGACACATTTTACTCATAAACTGGACTAGAACTGGATTGTAATCTCTGGCCACTTCATCGGAAAGCCTCGTGCTGTAGCTCCACTGTACTAGTGTTCAGTCAGAGACAGCAGACCTTTTCTGTTTCACAGATTGTTGTCCATCCTTCATCAAAGGCCAGTTTCTGACCACAAAGATGCTCTTATCTGGATATTGTTAATTGGGGAATACTTTAACACCAACACTGGTTGTGGCATGGGTCATTGCCATACTGGAATGGTCCACTACTCAAATATGCAATATCTTTTTTATATACATATATATATAATTTTTGCCAATTTTCTCCCCTTGCCAATGTGGTAGTAGCCAATTAACCCATCCCATCCACTAGGGGGCTCTTCCCATCACTTTGCACTGTCCCTGACTCTAGGAGGGTGAAGACAAGCACACACCTCCTCTGCTGCGTGTGATACAGCCACCACCTCTTTTCTAACTACCGCTGATACATCGTCACTGGGGAGCCAACGCGTTCAGAGGAAAGCGCACGGTTCCCAGCTCCGATCAGTAGACGCCTGAGCCAGCGGACATTGCAATGTGTGAGTGATAGGGACAGAGAGCGCCATCTACCCGCCCAAAGAGAGCACTGCCAACTCTCTTGGGCCCCGGCTGTTGATGGCAAACAGCATGACCGGGATTCGAAATCGCAATCCTCTGATCATAGTGACATCGTCTTATCCTGCTGAGCCACTCGGGACCCAAATCTGCAAGTCCAGGGAAGACTTTCTAGTAGATTTTGAAGCACTGCTGTGAGAATTTGATTGCATTCAACGAAGAATGGTAGTAATGTCAGGAAGTTAATCACCCCACTTCATCACCAATTCATCCCAAAAGTACAGGATGGCGCTCCATCATTCCAGGGAACACAGTTTCAGAGAGTCTGGTTTCTACTGCCAGTACTTCTCTACAGGGACTAGAAAAGCTGTATGTGTGCATTTACACATCTGTTAAAGCAGCTGAATGCATTCATCATGCACAAAATGTGGACATATCTATAAGGTAGGCTAATGAAGGCTGTGTAGCTGTTTCTAATAAAGTAGACGGTGAGGATACATTCAGCAAAGAGATGCTGAAAGATGAGACTTACAACAATGGTGCCTTCTTTGCCGTGGTTCTTATGGAATTTAAGCATGTCTTCAAAGGGGAAATCACAGATGACGTCGCTGTTGAGCACGAAAAAGGGCTCCTCGTTGTCCATTAGCAATTCTCGGGCCAAGGCAAGAGGGCCAGCTAAAGCAAGAGAGAGCATCAGTGAAATTAAGCATAAGTAAGACCTGTTTCAATACAAACTATCCAGTCAGTGTCAGAATATTACGATGGTTCTCAGTCCTGGAGTACCACTGATACACCTTGATATAATTAACAATCCCTTCCTGAGCTGACAACGACTGCATTTCAGCTGACATCCATAACAGTAATGCTTAGAGTTATTAACAATATTATTTGGCTGATATATTATTTGCATATAAATGGAAAAATATGATTATTTTTATCAGAAATTATGGCAAATAACTCAGGAGTGGGAGTTTCCCTTCTTCTAGACCACACAGTCTTATACTGGCCACTATACTATAACACCATGTAAAGGGATTATGAAATGTTACATTGCAGGAAACAAATTCTCATTCATACTTCTAACTAAACGTTAATAAGTCAGAGTTTCAGTCATTTAATTTATTGATGTAGTACTGTATGTGCTTTGTACAAGTCTATGATGGCTCCAGAGAGACTACAGTAACTTAATTTGAATGAAAACACTGCTTAAGTCCCTTTCTGGGACTTTAAGTGCAATGCATAGATGACCTACCTGTGCCCAGAGGCTCTTTCTCATGTGAAAGGGAGATTTTTATTCCAAGCTGTGGAGCATAACGTCAGATCATAATGTTAAGCATCCCAGTATTTGTATGTAGACACACAGACAGACAGTCATATATATTTCTTGTTAACTTGAATGTTAATGTGTATTTCAGACACTCTGATGTAGTCCGACATGCCTTGACTTTTTCACCAACAAAATTATTTTTTCCACAGTGTTACACAGGCTTTTGTTCAGTACAAACTCAGCAACAACAGTGTCAGAACAGTAAGAGTGTCATAAATCTATATTTTGATTAAATCTGCTCTAAACTTAGACTTTCCAAAAACCTGTTTTCAGATGTGCTGATATAATGTCAAAAAACACTTTAAATATTTCTAGCCAAGACTTTTGAGCTCAGAACTGAATAAACAGAGGTGTTGGCGACACACTGCTCATTACAGTTTTTAGAATTTGTATGTGGTTTTATTTCTAAAGCTTAACAACTGTGAGCTGACACTGTGTTTGACTCATTCAGTGGTTCCTAGTTTGAATATTTATGAGATGAGGTGTGAACACTCAGGTGAGAGGTCTTTATTCAGTTCACATTCCACAGGCAGTAATCCACCAATGGAATGTCCAGAATTACCATGTCATTATCATATGAATGACAGATTGCGTCATTTGCGACATTGCGACAAAAGCGTGTCTCTGCTTATTTAAGCTCCTCTCACAAGAAACTAAAAATATATTTAGATTTAATCTTTATATGTTTAAAAAGTAGACGCTTTAAGGTTTCCAGGTTATGTTTCATTTTGTTTCTAAAATAAAATTTTGTTTTTTTAGGAATTTTGTTATTATACCGCCAGCAGAAGATCTGACTCCAGAGGGTTAATATGTCATTGGTTGGCACTGTTATCTCAGTTTTTCTGTAATGTTCATTATCAAAGTATACGACAGAATGGACCACTAGAGCAGTGAACTCGTACCCTCTGTTCTTGTGCTTTCATCTCTCTCTCCAGAAGGTCAGACATGTAGCTCACAGCCAGAATGACATGACTGACTCCAGCCTGTCCACATACAAAGTAAAAAAAAAAAGTTATGATTACAGTACAGATTTTCAATTTGAAACAGTGCCCACTTGTGACACATATATGCATTGCAAGATGAACCTACATAAAGTCCCTTCAGTGCTGTGTACATTGTAAGCATGAGTTACTATATTAAAAAACATTTTCTGCTAAAGGGCTCTTTTACAAAAACCATCAACATTTTGTATTTTGTTGCTGTATAAAAACACTTAGATTTGAGCATATAGATAGAAAAAATGGGGGGTTCTTTATAAAAAAGAAAAGAAAAAAATTGAGACATTTTAAGTAAAATGACTAATCTGCAAAATTTACAAACTTTAATTTAGACAAAATTTAGAAAATAAGCAAACTAAGCCAATTAGCATTCAAAATCATACTGTAGTCCACCAGCCAGGAGATGACTGGTCAACTACATCAGAGATAAAAGGTAGAAACTGTATTAATGTGATTTCTGAGTGAACCTTTCATTTAAGCATCATCTATGTAATAATATGTAGTCACAAAAGCCAGAAACAGAGGAGGACAGACTGGCATAATGTCACTCCAACTACTTCTTACATCCAGCATCTATCAGCACATGAAGTGAATTTTATTAGACTATATTCTTCTATTTGTATAAAGTGTTAAAGTTCAAGAGTGAAAAGAATGAAATAAACTTCCATTAAAATTAAAGTTATGAAGCACTAAAGTGGAACTGGGAGAAGTGTGGATTTTTTTCATCACATTCTTTTATACACAAGAAGTCAAAATATTGAAATGTGAAATCCAAAAGAACTTAAATACTGAAAAAATGTAGCTAGTAACCATCCACCTCCACCTCCGAGAGACCACGTATGTAAAGAAATCCTCTACACTGAACAGAGCATCCACTAACCTTCACTAAAGCTTCCACCTGATGGAGGAGAATGGGTTTGTTGCAGAATTCCACCAGTGGCTTGGGGACGCTGAGTGTAAGCGGCCGTAATCTAGTGCCATAGCCTCCGACAAGGATAAGAGCTTTCATAACGGAAGGACAAAAGAGCGATCAGCAGTGGTTGGCCTGGGGCAGGATGCACAGGAGCATCAGGTATGACCAGCTTACACCTGCACCTGTGACGCAAAAGAAACACGTCATAGAACAAATTGACAGTGCAGATGTTTTACTAAGGAGTGACTGTAAGAAATAAAGTTCACATTCACACTACAGTAAAGTAACATAATGCCATGACATCTCCTGAAGCCCAGTATCTGCTTACATCTTCAATCTTATATAAAGAATGAATGACTGAATCGTGATAAGCAGCATACTGAAAAAAAACCTAATGATTGTGATGTTTTGATGTGTAATGATATTAAGTATTACAAATATAAATAACACAGGACCAATTGTACAATTTTAACACATATACAAACATACAGTACCAGTGAAAGGTTTGGATTCATCCTTCTGGACATTCAGGGGTTTTTTCATGATTTAAAAATGTTCTGTATTGTAGATTAATACTAAAGTCATCTAAACTATGAATAAACACATCTGTAATTATTTAGTAAACAAACAAATAAACAAACCAGAATATGTTTTATATTTTACATTCTTCACAGTAGGCACCTCTTGCTTAGATGCAGCTTTCTTGGCATTTTCTCAGTCAGCTTTATGAGGTAGTCACCTGGAATGGCTTTCAGTTAACAGCTGTGTCTTGTCAAGAGTTCATGACTTGCATTTCTTGCCTCTTAATGTGTTTGAGACATCAGTTGTGTGTCTATTTTGAAGTAAAATCTAAAACATGTTTTGGTTTGTTTACACTTTTAAGTTTACTACATGATTCATTATGTGTTCACTCAGAGTCTGGATGACTTCAGTGTTCAATAACAATGTAGGAAAATGAAAATATAAAAACATTGAATTAGAACTTTTGACTGGTACTGTACATAAAATAGAACATTGTGAAAATTTTGTTCAAAAATGTAAACTTATTTTATATTCATTACAGTATGGCTTTCAGTCACAATAATATCATGGTCAGCAAACAATAGTTTATAGTAGTTTTGTTGGCTGCTGCTGGAAAAGTAAATAAGCATTTTCATAAAGCTTGTCAGCAGATGGAAGCATGAAGTGCTCTAAAATCTCCTGGCTGACTGTGTTGAATTTGGACTAAACACAGTGGATCAACACCAGCACATCAAACCACCACAGACTGTAAAAACTTCACACTGGACTTCAGACACCTTGGATTGTGTGTCTCTCCACTCTTCCTCCAGACTCTATGAGCTTGATTTACAAATGAAAGGTAAAAGTGACTTTCATCTGAAAAGAGGACTTTGGAGCACTGAGTAACAGTACAGTTCTGGTTCTCCTTAGTCCAAACAAGACACTTCTGAGGTCTCTGGTTCAGGAGTGTTGAAGGAATGTGGCAGCTGTAGCTGGAGAGATACACAGTGTTTATACTGTTTTAATAGTGATTTACTCACAATATTCTAATAACTTGAGATTCTAGATTTATGGAAGCCATACTAGCTAACAAACATTTCAACAATAAAGGCCTGAAATATGTCATTGCATGTGTAATGAATAAAAATATATGACGGTGAATTAAATTATGAACGTTTTCATTTATGTATGACAGTATTCCCTTATATATACATACATTTAATGAATGAATGAACGCTAACGTCACGTATTACAAACACGAATACCAGATTAATACAAATACATAACATCTACAAACTATATTAAAATTAAGCTACGTAACAGTTTATTTGTTTATTACTGTGAGAAGAATATTTAGCCATCAGCTGACCTGCTAAAGGCTCATTTAGAAAGTCTAAACTCAGCTTCAGCTAATAATTATTCAAGCCCAAAGTCTGCCTAACAAAGCCAGGTTATTAACTTCAGTAAGTCCTCATGTTTCAATAGTTTAATCAGTTGTTAAGTGAAAACTCTTGGTCACACAGAAGCAGATATCTCACCAGTGACTGGATCACTCACGGAACTTGAAGATCCGGTTACAGCTCAAGTGCAAAAGTATACTGAGAAGCAGGTGAATCAACAGTTCAGTCCGTCCAGATAAAACATGTACAGAAATGACAAACCCTCAATTTTCTATTTGACCTCTAATACAGCCGTCATCACAGTTTATTCACTAAATACGAGCCTAGATGTGTTCTTCTGACATACAAAATCCAGAGCAGGGGGCGGGTCCTGATCACACAACCTCCTACGTTACAGGTCGTTGGTCAACGGAACGTACCACATCATTAAAGGGGGTACCAGTGAATTTTCCGATTTTTCATAATTAAAGTTCAACTGTTTTACATAATTATATTTGTAAAAACTCACTAAAACAAAAATAGGAATCATAATGCAAATGTAAAAAAATATTGAATAGATTGAAATTATTAGTTTGTTTTAATTTATTTTAAAGTCAATATTGTCAATGTCTATTTATTTATATAGCACATTTTAACACAACCCCGTTGGCCAAAGTGCTGTACACAGGACCTAAAAGATTGTCAATACAAATGAACTATAACATATTAAAATAATATTAAAACAATATATTCAGTAGAAAATAAACAACAGTTACATAAAAACACGGGATATATATAATATTAAGCGTTGACTTAAAAATCGACAGAGTGGGTGCTAAATGAATATGTAAAGGGAGCTCTTTCTAAAAACTATGTGCTACTGCAGCGAAAACGTTTGTATATTACTGTAGACTTTATAAAGTGAAAGGAGGAATTGTTTTTTACGTTGTTTCCATTTAAAGTGAGATTAAGTCACTGATAACTTGTGGTAAGATTTAATGAGGGTAAATAAAAACATACACGTCTGTTTTGACATGACGCCCCCTACTGTAATGGTAGATGCCAAAGTGTGTGATTTGGCCGCGCCCCATTCGTTCCCCGTCTCGGCCAATCAGAGGAGAACAACGTGGCGAGGAGGAAGTAGAAATACAACGCTGTCAGTCCACCTTTATCCAAAACAAAGCCAGTTTTTAAATTTAATTTACACCCTCAAAGTGCAAGAGTTCTTGCAAGAGAAAACTAGTTAACATATTCACTTATTAGTAATTAATTGATATCAATTATCTATAATAATAACAAAAGTAATTACAGAATAATTTATAAATTGTTTATGAACACAAGTTTAAACTATATATATATATATATATATATATATATATATATATATATATATATATATATATATATACACATATACATATACATACATACGTACATACATACACACACTAATTATACTGTGCTATACATTTATTTTAATATTTTATTATACATGATGTCCATTCAATCAAACTGCAGGGGTCCTTTCTGTATTTAGCATCTTTGAGCAAACTAATGAAGTTTGTGAGAAGCTTTTCTTCCCATTTTGGTCTACTATAGAGTTCTAAAATGAGAGCTATAAACATTCAGCAAAACAGCCCAGGCCTTGAATCAACAGGACAGAATAAAATTATGCTTATAGATTTTGGTATTTTTAAGGTTTTAAATGTGTTATGGAAGCATTTTGTCAAGTTTAGCTATAAATCTATAAGACGTTTTTTAATGGGTTTATAGATTCAAAATTTGAAAATTTCAAACAGTTATTACTCCAGTAGGAATAAATATTAATTGAAGAAAACTCATTAACCAGTTGTTCTATGCAAACTTGTCAGCATTCAAGTCATGAGTACTGCAGACTGGGTGTAGATTCTGCTCTTACTGAAGAACAAATTCCAAGTAAGAAAATTTCAAACTTTGTGAAACTATGTAACAGGGTTTTAAGACAAAATGTCTTTTTAAGAGTATGTGGATTTTTATTTCACATATATAAAAGCTAAATGCATTCTGTGCTTTCATCATGTTGAGTCTGAAGTGTCCTAAATTAAAGCCTGGCCATCATAACTACGTTGATTAAAACCTACTTTGATCTTATATTAAAGTATACTTCCTGATGTTCAGGTTAACAATCCAGTCTGCGAAATTAGATTTTTCCATTTTTGTTTAGGTTATGATTGCAGTTTACACACTAAATGCATGTTCTGCTGAAAATAGATACTTAAAATTGATTTTGTGCAATGCGGTATGTAAAACAAATTAAATCATAAAGTTCAGGTTCAATTCATGGCTTTTAATAAATGTCCCAACTTTGAAAAACTGAAAATGAACTTTTTGTTGCAGTTTGTGAATATATTCTCAATAAAAACACACAAGAGAACAGTTTTCTTAAATAAATGTTTTATAACTCACATTCAAAGATGTCATATATATTTTTCCTTAAAAAAATATCCATCCATGCAACAACAAAGGGAAAAGGTTTTTCTCTACAGATACTATCTCACATCTATGGAAAGACCAAGAACATCCGCCACAGAGGAGACCATGTTGACTTCATCCCAATCCCTTTAACAGACACAACAGAATGCAAATTCCCTTTTTGCGTGTGAGCGTTCCTTTCTCCTGCTCTGGCACAAAACAGATTTCTCAGTTATACTTAAAAACCAGGAATCACAGCCTTCAAACAGTCCCAAAGCTATTAGTGCTGATCTAGGATCTGATATTACTTCACAAATCCTGATCAGCAATTATAAACTGCACGTCACAAAACTTAAAAGAAGAGCTAGATCAATCTAATGTGGCTAACAGTGCACAAACGCTAATAGTAACCCCTTAACATTTACATAATCTTACATTTGCTATACGTTTTTCCACTTACTGTTAGCAACATTAGCTTTTTGACAGAGCTATTCATTTAAGACAGAATTGAAAACACCTCAGAGGAGGACAGTCAGTCTGGAGTCATTTGTGACAAAGCAGACCCACAAAGTACAAACAGGAGACAAAAATCTGTCCTAGCGTGGTCATTTATATGGTCTTTAACTTTATATATGAAGACCGGCATGTCACACCATCTGCATTTCCTAGGACACAGTTTTGTCGTCTTATTAGTTGTAGACCATTTCAGTGTCCATGTTCTTTCTTTGCATGATTATTTGATTTGAAATAAAAGAGATTGTGACAAGCAGTGACTCCCAAAGGCTCCATTTGTCTTTGGCAGAGACTAGAAACAATGACCATTTCAATGTAGAAATAACATACACAACCTCATCAATGAAGCTCCTTTATGGAACAATACAGGTAATCTAATCTAGACACATTATGGCTGTTGACCACTTAAGAGTCATTGGTTTAAAAAAATAATTACAGAAGCAGTACCTCTATAGTAGGAGGGGGGCAATACAACAGCAATACAACACTGGCAATATCAATACAGTATGCAAGTACTGCATTTTATTATAAATGGTTTGCCCAGAAAAAACTGGGCCTGTAGTGTGCCAGAGGGAAAAGGGGAGAAAGAAATCCACTTGTCATCAAAAACGATGATGGCTACAGTGCAACTGCTCCACCTACACAGAAAACACCCTAACCACGTGTAACTACAAGGAGACAATTCTCCACCCACGGTGACAGCAAGGGGCACAACGAGCTAAAAGGTGAGTAAAGGTGACATTACATTTCTTCAGGTTTTCTTTTTTTAATCTCCTTTGAATTGCATTGCTACATGTGCTGATGGTGGACAAAGGTTCACTGTGAGTCGGTGTGAATCATTTATGAACAGTCCCAAAAACAGAGACAAATTTTTTAAAAATGGGAAAAAAAGGAAAAATCAAAGGATCATGCTGTTGGATGTGTTCAGAACATAATCTACAGTGCAAAAGATAAGGTTTACTTTTAGCAGAATCATTTAAAAGAAAGAGGCTCTGAAACAACAAGGGTGACACAGAGTACTACAGATACACACACACTGTCCCATAGACATGCCTGGGACTGGCAGTACTACCGTAAACCAAAAAACTTAAATACAAAAAGAATCCAAATAAAAGAGTAAAATAATAAAATGTGATGTTGGCTGTAAATGAATAAGATAAAGATGGCTACAGAAACAGCAACATTCTTTTTTTAAAAAGAAGCAAAAATAAAAGCATGTAACCTCAAACTGGATTTTCTCACAGCAACGCTGTGGATGGTAACTGATGCCCAAAGATGGGGTTCACCTTCCTTTTGTCAAGGAAGGTGGGTGGGGCCTGGCAAGCCTTTCACCCCCATCTTACAGTAAAGCTTTCGCAAACAATAAATGAGCAAAACCTGCTCCCTTTTTTATATTTGAGCCCCTGTAGGAATACTGATGTGGGGATTTTGCAGCTTACTCCCCAGCCACCACATCTCTATCCTCCAGTCACGCATTTATTCACACACGTACAACACAGACAGACAGACAGACGCTTTCCCTGCAACGACCCCCAAACTGTAACGAGGACCTGACCCTGGACTTGAGCCCTGAGCTGTGGCTGCCTGTTTAAAAATCCTATCTTGACCGCAATTCTTCGGGTGGCCACATGGTGGCAATGAATCCACAGGACACACAAAAGCACAACCCCTATTTTTCCGAGGGGGCTATTTCCTGCCATTTCTGTCCTGAAGGTGGGGGCTGATTAAAGACCCTTGCAAAGGTCACCTCCATTTCCCCCCGAGAAGCATGAAAAACTCAGTCTAACCACTACTAGTGGAAAGAAATGGAGGCAGTTTCCTCCCTGGCTCCTGCATGTACCAATGTGCTATTCTTTCACAGAAAAAATGTCACTACTGTTTTCTGTGATCACATCACCAGTAATGGTAATATTGAGGATGAGAGGGAGGAAGAAAGTGGGTTCATGGCTGAGTGGGTGGAAGCGAAGGGATGGGTGGGGCTTCGGCTACTGGTTCTCCTCCCGTATCGCTTCCAAGATATTGATTAGGCTTTCCAGTCCAAAGACGTAGCCTCGGTCTGGCCCGTCGTGAACAGTTTGGTCATCGCGGAAGCCTTTGAAGGTGCTGTGGGCGAAGTCTATCATGCGCACGTCTACACTGGGCGGTGGTGGGAGGCGGCCATGAGGGTCTGAGGGAGGAGGTGGAGGAGGAAGAGAGGGGTGCTCTTGAATGAGCAGAGAGGGGTCCGGGGCAGTCTGGCCAGCCAGAGGCTCTTTCTCTGAAGGTGGTTCAGCTGGCTCGGGCTCCTTGCCCTCGTAGATGATGAGCAGTGAGCTGGAGTAGAAGCGGTATGAGGCCTGCCGCTCTAGGACAGCCTTGAGGCTGTGCAGCTTGCTCAAGATTGGCTCAAAGAGGTCCTTGCGCAGTTGGGCACCGTTGTGCATAAACTGGTAGAGTGCGTGGCGAAAACCCTCGATGGACAGACCGCGGCCGTAGTACTTGTTCCGGCATAGGTAGTGCCCCGTGTCCATCTGGTACACCTGCAGGGCAAAGAGAAGAGGTAACACTTTATTTTGGAGGCCCACTGTACATGCTTTGTATATTCTTGTCATGTTTAAATGGGTATGACTAATATAAAAATCGTTACTGACACACACTTACTGTAACCATACCCTCATCCACAATCTAAACCCCTACACGCCTGACGCTGGTCCTGGTTCTAACTCTGACAATAAAACTCATTACATTAACTATTGTAGACGCCACATAACTATCCAAATAAAATGTGCCCAAGATAACGAAACAAAAGCCAGAGCTCTCAAACATCTTGCCAAGACAAAAGGGACTAAACAGTGTTCAATCACCTTTCAGGCATATTACAATGTACCAGTGTCGTAGCAATCTACACAATCATCAATCACCACAGCTCTGCAAGGCCAGGAGGGCTTTTCTCTTTTTTCTAACAGCAGTTCTTCAGTGTAGATAGAGGCATCAGAAAGAGCTGCTGTGTCAGTAAGAGAACAGTCAGCAGGACTACATTGAAGTGGGCAGCTATAATGGGAGAAACGTCACTCAGCAAAAGGGCCTCATTCCTCACCTTACAGCCCTTGTCAGTGCTCTAGAATTAGAAAACAGGAAAGCCATTAGTGAAAGCCACTTCCTGCACTGGAGCCTGACTGAAGTACCAAACTGTACTCAACAAAGCATCGGCCGGCACTGTGAGGACGCATTTATTAGCATACATTGTGCTAGTCTATTACTCTATTTCACATAACAGAACAAATAAACTAAACCTGAAATTGCACGACCAACATGTTAACCATGAAGTGTACTGGCACAGATCTATTAGTAGTGGATGCCAATATTTGTCCCTTCTGCAAGTTGATCTTTTGAAAACTGCATGCACACAAGGAGCAAAGCCGACACACACCCTGTATCTGCTTTATTTACCACAGAGCTGCACCTTGTAGCACTAAAATTACAAACTAGTCTGTTTCTATGTATACTTTCACCCACAGAACAAGTATTATTTGGGTGGTGGATCATTCTCAGCACTGCAGTGACACAAACATGGTGGTGGTGTGTTAGTGTTGCGCTGGTTTAAGTAGATCAGACAGCTGGTAATAAGCTAATGCTCCTGGAATGTCTTGTACATTGGAATTTACTTCACAAATTAAAAAGCTGTGATTGCTTCTGTAATCCATTAACTATTATTCCATTAAACAACTAATTGATCCATTATGCCTTCAATATTGCCTTACAGTGCATTTTTATGACAAGAGAAGCTGCAGTACATCCTGTAGTACATTGCAATATATTAGATGTGTATCTAGATAGATAACTTTATTTATCCCAGGGGGAAAGTCCATTTTTACAGCAGCTTCAGCAGAAGGACTAAAGATACATACAGTAAATGTAAACAATGAAGTCAAAAATTAAATACAATAAAATAGTAGAATAGTAAAATATTAGTCTAAACAAAGCTCAAACCTAAGGTGTACAAATAAATATTATAGTAAAGTGAGCTGTGCAGTGCAATGTGTAATCTGATGTTTAGTCCTGGTGTGTAGTCCTGAGGAGATCAACAGTGTCCTGAGTTATTAGTAATTATCAACAGTGTCCTGAGTTATTAGTAATTATAATTATATAAAAATATAAAAAAATATAAAAATACAAAAAAATATAAAAAAATATAAATATAATTATAATTATCTACTGGCTGTGTATATGAATTTCATGCAAAAATGATACATATGGGCGTGTTCAGATAAAAAAATCATGGAAGATCTTATAGGGTAACATGCCTGGATATTACACACAAAATGTTCTCTCTACATCAAGGTAAACTCATACATAGCTGTCCATTTCCTGAATAAGGGGGGCCCAAGTCACAATGTGGAGAATGTGTTTTTAACCACCGGTGCATACACTTTTATTCAACTTAAAGACGAAAACACAAAGCAAGCCACACACGTTTTTAAATTTAGAGTCATCCTCACCTGCATCCCACACACGCGGACACCTAGAGTGGCGGAGGTGCTCTGCTCGCACTTCTTCATCTGCCGTGCAGCCTTCTCCTCAGACGCGTCATCTCCGTGCTGCCGCGTGCCCATCTTCAGGTCCAGGATGCAGGGGTAGCTGAAGTGATGCACCACATTCTCGAGGAGGAGGAATTCTGAGACGATTCTGAGTCAAGGGGCTCTTTTTCAATAGAGGTGTGAAAACTAACAGCAGTCTATACATTATTCACCAAAAAAAATGAACATTTTACAAATATTAGCACTGTATTGGAATTAAAGTTCATAACTACAACCAAAAACAGCAGTTTGTCAGTTTTCACAACAACAGAATATCAACTATCATTAAGTATAACCTCATTCTAGTGACCTACAAAGCTTAAACAATCAATATATTCTTTACAGTGGAAATCTTTAGCATCTTTAGCTTAAATCGCAAGAAAATTCCATTTATGGACTATATTGTGAACCTGCCTTAAGGCACAATAAAAAATAAAGATATTTTTTTTTTAATTAAAAGGTTTTTGTTATTGTCCTAATATGATTAGATAGATAGATACTTTATTAATGCCTTGCGGGAAATTCAGGAATTACTGATTACTTGTTATAACTGAGAAATCTCAGTGTGGTGCATCCTAGAATTAAAATTTACTCTATAATGGCAAAAGTATTAAGACACCTGTTTATTGTTTCTTCCAAAATCAAAGGAATTAAAACAGTTTATGCTGCTTTTGTTGGGAGTAACCGTCTCTAATGCCAGGGAAGGCTTTTACTAGATTATGGAGCACTGCTGTGATGATCTGACTGCATTCAGTGACAACAACATTAGTAAGATAAGGATGTTGGTTGATCACCACCTCACCTCATCCTAAAAAAGTACTGGATGGAGCTCCATTCCAGAGTACAGTTCTACTGACCCAGCTCACACCTGGCATTAGACATTGTGCCAAGAGGTTCATGTTTATCTGCCCCAGAGACTCGTATTTCTACTGGCATCAGTGACTACAACTGAAGCGTCGTGTCTGCAATATTATGAACCACTATGATCTTGTTCATAAAGCCAACTAGTCCACTTCTGGACGTATGGAGCTACAAAGTACTCCAGTAGCCTACATAGTCTTGGCAACACTTCATTTAGAAATGAGAACAAATTGACAACCATTTAATTTATGCTATCTGGGGCACTCTCACCAAGTTAAACTGCATAATGCCAAGATCCAGCACAAGTAGTGCTTTCAGTCAAAACGCAATTAGTCATCTAAGGATGCAGACCATCAGTAAATTAGTGAGGCACAGGGTGGACACCTCTGTCAATTTCCTCTTTTGTTCTCTAGCTAAAAATGCTAAACAAGCCTGGAATGTGTTGGTACAGTGGAAAATCTAATCTAGCTCGTCTCTAGTTTCTGCAGCTGTGTTGGGGATAATGTTTGTCTTTAACAAGCAGGGCTTCAGAGCTTGAGGCACTTCATTCAGACAATAGTAGGGGACCACCAGGTACAAGCTGAACTCGATCCCCCAAGGGACAAGAAAGACATTTCGCTGAATAGTTTTTTCAGTAGGACATGAGTGTCTGATGAAAGAAAACACTAAATCTCTGCAGAATCTGTGTTTCTGGACCATTCATTGTTTTGAAAAAATTTGAGATTCAGCAAAAATAAATAAATGAATACCCCAGCACACAGTTTCTCAGCTGTTCTCACTTTATATGACCTCTGACCCAGCTTAACAGAGGTGATACAGATGCTCAGCTGATGTGGCCATTGATGAAGCAGTGGCCTATTACTGAAAATTCTTGAGATATACTCCAAAAATTAGAATATTGTGAAAAAGAGTTTAATTAATAATAATTTAATAATTTAATATAAAAAAAGGTTTTATATTCATTAGATGTAAAGTGACATTTTAATGTCGAAACTGTTTGAATAGTAATTTACTCAAAATTGAAATGAAATATTTTAATAATTGAGATTCTGGATTTCTGATTTTCATGAGCTTGTAGTCATACTGGTCAACAGCAAAACAAAACAAAAAAGCTTGAAATATCACTGTGTGTGTCATTACTACAGAATAAGTTCTGCAAATTTAATTATGAAAACAAATGAAATTTCACAATATTCAAATTTTTTGCAAAATAAAATGTGTTAATTGCATAAAATGAGCATTATGGGTAATCCTGAACCCTCCAACCACACAAAACTCAGCCCTCTGATGTAGCACTATGTTTTAATGAGGCACAGCTCGCTCAACCTGGGAAAACTGTGCATTAGTTTCAGTGCTATCAGATGTCTCCCTCAATGCATATTTCACTTTGCATAGTTACATTAATCTAAAATGTAAAAAAAAAATCTACACGTTATTTTCATAATTTGCACCATTTACATTTTCATGAGATTCTACAGCAAATTTCATGGGAAAAGACTAATTTTCATGGCAGTGGTTTTCGTAGGCCCATAGATGGATGGATTTGTTTACAGTTGTTTGACAAACATGCAATGAATATAGTGAGCTGTAAGTAAAAACAAGACATACCTCTATTCTTTTAACATGCATTATGCTTTAAGTGCATTACATGAAAAGTTCAGTGTTCAACTGGTCCTCTCTCTGCTCCATGTATGGAAAAGGTACAAGGAATTCCACCGCTCAGTGTCGCTTTTCATCTCTCTCGTGGTAACCTTTTTTATTGAAATACTAGCAAGCTAACGCTAAAATCATAATTTTAAACATTAACGTAAGAATCCAATTTTGGCCACAAAAATAGGGTGGACGAGCATGTGCTGGTCTAGTGGATGAGTGCAATGGATTGCTTGCCACACCATCCACATCAAATTGCCATTTCTGTATGTAGAAAGAAAAGTACTTTATGCTAAGCAAGTTAGCTCGTGGAGATGAGTATGATCGCTAACAATCTTGCTGGCATGAAGCTTGCTGTCTGTCCCAAACATACTTTCCTCAAACTTTCTTGCCCCCTATGTGCCCATAATGTTGACATCACTAAAGTGTGGAGGTTGCACATGTTCCATCAAAACATTGAAAAGTATCTACTCATATCTTGCAAAAAAAATTGCATGAGGATACTGTAGAGCTTCCTTTCTTTCGACTCTGACCGCATGCGGCTGAGCTGCTGCTTGTGGCAGCGCAGGCTCCAGGGATTGTGGCTGATCTCTGAGCTCAGGCCACTGTTGCCATCCAGCATCTGGAAGGGCACGTCTGAGTGAATCTGGAGGTCCAGCCGTGGGCTCTTCAGTTCCTGCAGACTGTGAACACAAATTACAAAATTTAGCACTGAAAATTACTGCCACTTTCCCTTAGCAAAATTTTTTTTATGTTTCATTAGGACTGGGTATACTACAGCTCATAACATGACTATCATCACACCACAACATGGGGTGGGGTGGGGGGGGGTGAGAGACACTGATACATGATCACAATATTACATTTTGTAGTAGTTTCAGTTCTCAAAAATACAGCATAAATTTTTTATTAATAGCTTAGAGATGTGGTGTTATGATGCTGGATGTTACATGGTCTGTGATAAGCACAGATGTATATGTACAATGTACATTTTTCCGACAACATTAAAAGTAAACCTTTACTCAGATTTTAGGCATTTAGTGGTATGTCTCATACAATGACAGTTTCCTTAAAAAAGTCGCAACAGTATTGCTTATAATACAACATATTATATTGAATGGTAACCCCTCTTATAATGATATGTATGATATTACCAGGTTCTTATCAATACTTCACATCTTGTTACAATTCAATGATGCATAATATGCCACATTTAAGTGAATGGAAGTCACTTAAATTGGTAGAAATTAACGGTACCTTGTATTGAATGTGTATCATTGTGAAAAGCAACAGCATGGGTCTACACAGTCTGCTGCTTGTGCTCAGAAACACTGATTTGATGTTTAATATCTGCCATAGAAACATTTTTGAAAACAGATGAGCTGTTCTGTGCTCTGACTTCATATCTACAAAGTGAGGCAGTAAGACAGGCGTGTCTAACAGAGTAGACAGTTAACAGTGTTTAAAATCTCCAGCTGCTCTGCCTGGTCCAGTCATAATCACACACACACACACACACACACACACACACACACACACACACACACACACACACACACACACCAGGGATAAGAAAGATCTACCACCAATAATACTTGTGCTGTGCTGGTCCTGTTGAGGACCTGACCATTGAAGAACAGGGTGAAATTAGACTAACCAAGTACACAAGTTAAACTACAGTCTAACTGTAGAACTACAAAGTGCACCTAATGGTCATCAGAGCTCATAAAATGGACAATAAGTGTAGACAGAAAGCATGCAATACTAGTGAAGTGGCCAGTGAGTGTATAAAACCCATGGCTCAGCACAACATTGAGGGATGTAGGAAAGTGACATTGTTCATGCGACAGACTTCTGTAGTTTTGTAATTCTGATATACTCTCAGTTTTAGACTTTCTGAAGCTCTCAGTTTCAGTATCACATTTCCAAGTGCCAAATTATACACATCACACTGAAAAGCTTTTATTTCTGCCTCCATATTTTTAAGGTCACAGTGCACATCGGCAAAATACTAATACTGATGAATCAGTGTGTTACAAATGCACATTTTTTGAGGATGCATCTAATGAAGCCCTTCCTCCATCAGCAAGCATATCGTTGAGGCTGAACCATGTGACTCAGGTGCTGAAAAATGCTTTCCAAGCTCAAAACCTGTCAGATATTACTGCAAAACTAAGCATTTAAAAGAATGCACAACCACACTGACTCATAGTACTGGAATTTTGTATTCATTAAAATTCAACAAAACCTCCACATCTTCTACATTCACCTAATACAAGCTCGTATTCAGTCCCATTATAGAGTCACTGTGCCAGCAGTATATTGATTTACATGCAGCAGAAGCCTTTTCTGAAAATATCTGCAAATCACAGAAATGTAGTGTTTGTGGAGAACATTTCAATAACAGAGAAATGTTGCAGAGAAAAACATGTTTTCAGCTGAAATGTTTTGCTTAATCAACCTTTAAACTGACTATACACTGTGTGCACGGCTGTGGTGTAACTATGTGAGTGTGGAAGATAACAGACTTGGTTTTGTGTTGCACTATTGTGGCTGTGCTGTTCCACAGAGATATCACAAAGCATCAACTGCTGGAGGCGATTATATCACATCAACCTTGAGGTTTGTGTGGTTACATCATAGCCACAGAGGAACATCATTCTTCCAGACAAAAGACGTTGTGATCGCACACAATACTTATTTTTTATATACTGCAAACTCTGTGCATGGAAGCACAATGCACCATGTAATACTGTGAGTTAATTACAGAGTAAATTAATCGACAACACTCAGTGAATGTTCATAGGCTGTAACGATCTACAGAGCTTTTGTGCTGGCCTAGCTGTACTAATCAATACAAACGCAACTGAACATTTGCTAACAGTGCATTAAATGACACCACCATGGTGATGCTAGGACTGGGCTGCTTCTTTCAGCCCAAATGTATTTTCTACTTTTGAGAATAACAGTGATGTCAAAGGAACCAAAAATGCTACATTTGTCTATGTGCATTAGAATTTCATACTTAACCCTTCCTTCTTATTTTCATTAAGTAAAACTAACTGAAGTCACACACTCATGTTGTAGGTAGAATTTAACACAGAGGTCCAACAGGCCCAAACTGGTGAGAAAACTGATGCATTGGATATAAAACAGTGAACTGATTCAGCTTGCTATATGAGCACTATGGCTGGACAACACAGGGAAAGTTTACCCAGAATAAAAACATTTTGGGATGTGCTTCAGCTGAAAGGCTCAATTAATTCATGAAAAAAATATTTTATTACTTATCCATGATCTAATGATGGATATTAACCCTTTCATGCATGGTGGTCACTACAATAATTGCAGTGGGCAATTATTTATTGTCTTCTAAATATTTTGGCTTTTACCATCATAGTTGCATTACAGCTTCTTTCATGAACTTTAATATAAACTCAATAAAGACAAATGTAACAAAACACATGGTAAATAAAAAGAGCTGACAGAAGATACATCCGCATACTTCTGGGATTTATGTAAAATCCTTATAGGAATACAATTGTTTCTAGGGAAAATTACATTTGTGAACTAAAAGGAATATCTAAAGAGCAAAATAATTGTACGGTTCAAATATAATTTTCTCCTAATAATAAATTACAACTGACCACTAAAGTGGACATCAGGAATCCAGAAGATATTTAGACTACCACATTATCATTTTTTTTCTCTCCACAGTTTGAGCAGTAAATGCTAAAATATTGCACACTATTGATTCTACAGTAATAAAATGCATTTTTTAATAAATATTTTTTTAAATGAGTAATAAGCATTTGTATTTAAATGCTCATATGCAAGATGTCCATTGAGTGGATACATGATTATATATATATATATATATATATATATATATATATATATATATATAGCCTGAATGCACAATAAAAACACTGGGGATTTACTTCTCACTGCTGTCGCTCTCATGTGCTGGTCGGTCCTCCTTGTGGTCACTGCTGGAGCGATGTAGGCTGCGGCGTGAGTGTTTCCGGCGTGGTTGGTCCCTCTCAGGCAGCTCTTCATGGTCCAGGCCCTCGCTCTCCACATATGGGTACGCCACCAAGTTAATGTAGCCGTCCATGTCCCCTTCAAAGCACACCAGGACCACACCTGTACAGGACAAGCAAGCAAAGATTATGCTCATAAATCTGTGCTAGCAAATTAAAACTGATTAAATTGCAGCATTCTGGAGATGCTCACTAAAAGGTAGATCATAATGTAATGTATAGACTATCAAACAGTTCAGAAAGAGAACAAATAATTGGTAAAGCAAATGATGCTAATGTACTGGAAGCTTCTATGCAGTAATGGAAGTTTATACACCACCAGTCTGAAAACTGCATGCCTAAATTCCAAACTTGTCTCATACTTTGTTGAGGTCTTGACTAATCTCAAACAGACTGACTTGCATAGTTTGCAACACTATAGGATATGATAGGACAAAACACAAACAAAACTCAGCTAATACTCTAGTTATGCAATGCACTTTCAGGCACATCTGTTTACCAAATAATTCCTAATAAACAATTAATGACTAATAAAAATCGATGAATTACAGCTATACCGTGACAATCAAAAATATTGTGAAAGATTTTTTATTGTTCACAATAAAAAAAATTAAAAGTCATTTTATATTTACTACATGTAAAGTGACCTATTTTCTATTTTCCTGTTGATCTGGATGGTTTATAGCTCATGGAAATTAGAAACAAAGATCTCAAATATTACAATATTTAATTTGGAGTAAATTGCTATTCACAACAGTTTCAGCATTAAAGCAAAAAAGGCTTAAAATATGTCGGTTCATGTGTAATGTACATATGACAATTATCCTTTTTGAACACAAATGAACTTAACGATGTTCATTTGCTAAATTGCAATATTATATTAACAAAGAACCTGTCTGAAAATCATACTGACTGTTCCAATACTGCACAGAGTATGTAGCAGAAAGCACAGCTGCACAATTAAGTAAGACTAAATATAGAATATAAGGACGTATTCAAAACGTAGCTTGCCAAGCAAATTCAAAATGCTCAATATTTTGAATAGTCACTGCAAACAGCTTTGCTATGAGAAGGGGCACGGATTCCCGAAAGAAGACCAGCATTTCTTACATGATGTCAGCCTGACTGATGGCGCAATAACACTTTTCACGTCAAAGGAAAGAAGAGAAGCTGGTGAGCGGTAGACTAGAGGGAGGGAGAGAGAAACAGAAGAAGGTGGTAGAAGAGGGGCCAATAATCATGCATCATCCTGCTGACTCGCAGCTACAGGGTGGCCTTTTTAGCTCTCTGATCCCTCCTTGGTGATGTCAGCTCAGTTACTGGAGCTAATGAATGGAGACAGTGCTGATGTCAGAGCAGACCAGCCTACATCAGGGGCACTTGTGTTTGTGTGTGTGTCTGTGTGCACTAGCGACCGAGTCTGTTTATGAGCCAGCAAAATAAAGCTCCCGCAACACTGTGCTAATTCAGGAAGGGCTCAGTTTAATGGGCATTAAGGATTTAGCATTTGGCTTGTTTTCCAGTGGCCTTAAAGATGCAAAGCTTGAGAAGATCCGGAGAACTTTAGTCTCTTAAACACAACAGGAGATAAACTTAGCCTCCATGTGGACTGATTTATAAGACTGAGAAATAAGTTGTTATTAAGATAAGATCAAGAAGATATTTAGATGCAATGATCCAAATCACAGTCCCAGCTCAACAAAACCAGCGTATTTTCAAACTAATGCAACTGCAATATTTTGCATTAAAATTTCAAACATTCCAGACTTTGCCTGGTTATCACACGGTTTATTATGAGAGCAAGTCCAAGGCCTTTGTATGTTACAAAAATAAACTCAAGACTAGACGACACGTGGTTCAAATCAGGTTCAGAAGCGATGAATAATCCTGTGGTTTTCATCAGCATTTCTGGATGCCTCCAGCAGTGCAGCTTAGGGAAGAGCAAGAGCACAGATTTCTTCTTTATGCACACACAAGACTGAGAGCGAGGAATGAATACACCACAAATATCTGGAACGCTTTTACCTCGGCCACATTTCTGTAGCAGCAAATGATATGAACATGTCAGTTGACACAAATAGCATCAATTTCCACCAAATGTGATTGGCCATAACAAAGACTGTGCAAGTGGATGGGCTCCAGAATGTTTTCTAATGAAAACCAGCTGAATGAAACCAAAGGCTTTAAAGCTGCTTCCGCGTAATGACTAGGCTAAAAGGGAGGCTATTCAACACCTTCAAAAGAGGCCATCTAAAATGGTTGGTTCACAGCCGTGGTTTTGGCCTAAAAAGCTTTCCGCTTTCATCTCTAGCAACATCATTCAGCTGACTGTCTTATCTAGATTGAATTCCTAGGATTGGGAGCATATTTCCTTTAAGATATTTAAAGGAAAACAAAGACGGACGTGTCTAATATTAATCATCAGGAAATCGTAATGTGTTTAGCAATACTGCAACACCTTCAGCAACACCTCAGTTGCTCTATGTGCTCCCTCTAAGCACAACCCATCCATTTTGCCTATTTATAGCCCTTTACTCCATTTCAAACATACCTTTAAGGTTTGCCACCAATTCTTCCAAGCTCGCCGTCATGCACAAACAATGCCAGGACTTTAGCTCATGGGGACAGCCCTATTTTTACTCGCCTGCGTGGTTGCCCGCTGGTAAGGAGTGGATTCTAACTGATGGAAAAAACAGGACCTGTGGGCTTGCTCAAGCACGACCTGAAATAGGCGCCAAGAGTTTTAAGATGTATGTATTTATTTACTCCAATCACAGCAGGAGGTCAAAGCCGCTTCATATGGAAGGCATGTCGTGAATCTAGCCTGGTGACACAGGGGTGAGAGGAGGGGCGTAGAGGCCAGGCGCTAAATGGACTTTGAGAGACAGGCTTTGATCAACATCACGTATGCTTCCGTGTTTAGGACAAACAATTGGCATATATTAGGCTTCAGACCTGCCCACTTCATGCATGCTGGAAGCAGGAGGATTCAAGGTGAATGAATTTGAACCCAATACACTAGATCACAAACAGGCTAGGACAGCAATAAATTGCATGAACTAGTACAAATCAAAGAGTGGCCGCACTGTTCAGTGTAAATGCAGCAAAAAAAACACAAAAAATGAGGCTGAAATAGGAAACAGGTAATGAGTTAACTTTATACAGAGGGCCAAAAGTTATGACAAACAAATGGATTGTTGAAATTCTCTGCAGTTATCAAAGGGTTTAATTCCCTGACTTTACCTGCACAAATAAAGCTAGAATGCTACTTCATGGCAGCATTAGCTACGACTAACGTAGGCCAGCATGGAGTTTTTCCAAATTAAAGTAGTAACATTGCCTAAGGCTTTGCTTACAGTATTTACTCCATTATTGAAATTAGGTAAACACTTATAAATGTCTGTAAGTGACCCAATTCCTGGGCGTATGTTGATGCTCATGGACCAGTGGTTCTTTCTACAGGACTGCTGTTGAATCCCATTAAGCTGATCTGATTCACTGTTTTGCCATTTTTCCTAATAATTGCAGCCATGATGGGGGTGTTATTTCTCACACCAATTCATACACAACTGCAGATACAATCTATACAATGTAACATACTGCATACCATCTCATTTTGATGGGCCACTACAGATGTTTAACTGTTTTGTAATTCAAAAATTCTTAACTGTGCAATGAGCCCGAGTGATCTAATCTCCCTATTGCTTGTGCCAACTTTGTAACTCACAAATGTGATTCACAGTATAGTTTTAAGATGAATAGCTGACTAAAATGCTAAGAGATTAAGACAATTTGAGCATATATACAGTTGCAGGAAGAGTGACTCTTGTCTCACACCACAGCACACCAGATATTACTGCCTAATCAGCAGGAACCTAGATAGAAAACAAGAGCAATGGCAGTTGCAGTTCTTTTATTAGGCCTGATGATTGATGGCAATAAGCTGCTACCCTTCACAAACAGAGGGGATAACAATGAGGATCACATTGCACATGAACAGCAGAGTGCTCTCCATGTGGAAAATCAGGCAGGACAAGCACTGGAAGAGCCCAGCAGTTACACAGACAAATTCCAGCTAGGTTATAGTCATCAGTCATCAGGCACTGCTTTGCTTCAGCCACTCTGACAATGGATGTCATAACATCTCTATGCAGCACACCTGGCTCCTGGTGATCTGTTTTCCGTGGTTGCTACAGCAGCTTCAGTCTTAACAAAGTCACAATGAGGATAAAAAGCAGGCAGCAGGAAGTGTTTAAATGTCAAGATTAATGGCTGCAGTTCTTCATTTGCGTTGCTTCAGCGCACCTGCCATTGATCTACCTGTTCTCTGTTTATAGCGAACCGTAACTCCACCAAATTCTAATTTTGACAAAACATAAAAATGATGCTAAATGTACCATTACCAGCACACCTGGGCAACCTCTAAAAGCAATAAGCAGAATAATCTCTAGCAGGCTAAGACGCTGACACTATGACCAGAGGATCACGAGTTCGAATCCTGCCGTTTGACATTAACAGCCGGTCCCAAGCCAAAAAAATTGGCAGTGCTCGCTCTGGGTTGGTAGATCGCGCTCTCTCCCCATCACTTTCACATTGCAATGTCTGCTGGCTCAGGCGTCTACTGATTGGTCCATGCAGAACTGGGAATCCTGCGCTTTCCTCCGAGCGTGTTGGCTCCACAGTGACGGTGCATCAACGGTAGTTTGAAAAGAGGCGGTGGCTGTATCACATGCAAAGGAGTAGGCTTGGGCTTGACTTCACCCTCCTATAGTCAGGGACAGTGTAAAAAGTGATGGGGAGAGTCCTAACAGATGGGATGGGCTAGCTGAGCTACATTGGGAAGGGGATAAAAATTGGCCAAAAAAAAAAAAAAACATTCAATTGTTTCCCTCTAGCTTCTGTTCAAAACCTTAAGCGAAACCACGGTTATCACCATTAAAACAACCTCATCAGATTAATCATATCTGATCAGACCTGCTCAGCAGTCTATACAGCTCAGAAACTAAAGCTGCAAACACTTCATTGTGAGGTCACATTACAGCCACTACATTTACCTATACTGTGTATCAACTATACTTCAGTTTAGCCTGACTATTCAAACTGAAGAGTGTGGATAATACTAAGGGATAGAGTGAGGTTGGCAAATGGCCATTTAAAAATACATTATGACTGTTTTGTCATCAACACGCACATATGATATAAGATGGACCACAGGGAGAACACAGTACATAGCCCTTTTAAATGTCCTGTCTCAGAGGCAGCTCTTCACAAGTTCTTAAGACGTGCAGCATGTGTGCTTTTATAGCAGCTCAGAGAAAATGTACAGCATGGTCTGCTGTTGCTGAGATGCAATGGAAACAGTAGGAGTTTGAGGGCAGCACAGGAAATGAGCATGGGAAGCAAAGACTTTATGACGTTTACATAACAGGGACGATGCACTTTAACGACCATTTCTGTAAACGTGCCATACATAGCCCAGAGGCTCATTCTCACATACACGGAACATCTGTTGTTGCTTATACATAGCTGCTGATGTAAGTGTCTAAAAATGACCTGTGGGGTGCCAACAAAGATTACACTACCACAGCTCAGCAACTTTTAATATGAATCAGATGCTGATTAAAATGTTGCACTGAGTCCAAGTGGACACTAGATTTTCAAACTCCCAGAACTGTTTTACTACTTCACATTGTATCTTTCTGAAAATGGGAGGACAGTGTCATAAAGCTTAACTAAGACAGACATTGAGCAATATACTGCTGCATTCATCTCCATACTAATTTTATTTATTTATTTTTATAATTTTATTTCTAAGTTTTGACAATTTTCTCCCCTTCCCAATAGTGCTGGGCGATAAAACGATGATTTTTTTCACGATAATTTTTACCTCGATGACGATAAGCCAGGACAATAGAATTCAATAAGCATTAACGTTCGTTTCAATTTCACATCTAAGCAGCTGGACAGTGAGTTCAGAAGTCTAATACTGCTGCTTGTTAGCTCCTCCTCACCAGCGCCGCTAAAATGCACTGTTGTGTTTAAGACGAGCTGTGATTGGAGGAGAGCGTAGTGGGGCCGGGCGAGAGAACGCAAGGTCGCTGTGTGCTCCTCTGTTTGTGTGAGAAGGAGGGGGGCTGGCTGTGTGTGTGTGTGTGTGTGTGTCAGTGCTAGCATTAGCCTGTTAGCTTGGCTCTGTAGCCTGTTGTTATTTTGGAGTGGCTGCGGCCAAGAGCAATCACTGTAAGTTTCAACAATAAAGCGACGACTGTAAAAGTCTCTCGTCCATCCTTTCAACGCGTCCAGTCGGACACTACAATATTATGTTCTGGCAATAAACATTTTAATATTTTAAATAGTAACATTTTATGTATTTAGCCTGATGTTTTTTAGAAAGATGTTTAAAACTATGACAGTGTTAGAAAATTTTATATTGTGATAATAATTGAGATTGATCAATATAGAAACATTTATCGTGATACAATTTTTGGCCATTTCGCCCAGCTCTACTTCCCAATGTAGTAGTAGCCAATTAGCCCATCCCCTCCGTTAAGACTCTCCCCATCACTTTTGCAATGTTCCTGACTCTAGGAGGGTGAAGTCAAGCACAAGCCTCCTCCTCTTTTCAAACTACTGCTGATACACCATCACTGTGGAGCAAACACGCTTGGAGGAAAATGCAGGATTCCCAGCTCTGTAGAAGCCTGAGCCAGTGGACATTGCATTGTGAGTGATGGGGAGAGTGACAGCGCCATCTACCTGCCCAGAAAGAGTAGGGCCAATTTTTGCTCTCTTGGACCCCGGCTGTTGATGGCAAACAGCATGACCGGGATTCAAACACACAATCCTCTGGTCATAGTGTCAGCGTCTTAGCCTGCTGAGCCACTCAGGGCCCCATATCTGTACTAATATATATATATATA